>JASGXE010015079.1:0-38880 GCA_030068105.1 Sinentomon sp. SZTP_YWyxl
ATTAAGGGTACCATTTGCACCTCGCTTCTGCCAACTTTCTCGCAAAGTTTTGTTCTTTGCTGCACTAACAATGGCCACTTTATTGAACACCCCATTTTGAAATTTAATAAACATATTGACAGCTCACGACTGGAATACCCTTCCTTCATCGGCCTCACGTTTTGCATGCTTGGCATGCTTTTATTTCATTCTATCGTTTGACATTTTTGACATTCGACTTCATTGTTGAGATTTGAAGAAAAATAAATTATTTTGGCCTCTTCTTGATTTTTTCTCCCTCTTGTATTGCAGAAGCGATGCATCTTGCACTGGAGAGAAGGGTGGCCAAGGATCCGGAAGAGGTGGCACAAGGTTCCGGACAACCTGGTGACAGTGGTCCTTTAGGTGCAGAAGGATCGAAGAAAATACTAGAAACAAGCAAAGAAAAGGTTGGTCCTTTTTTTAGAAAGACTGATTTCGTTAATTACGTTAATTTGAATTTATGCAGTGGCACTTTTTTGCAGAAGTGCACTGTGCGTTCAAGAGATTGAGAAGTCTATGGGTCATCAAAAAGCTCCCATTGATCCATTTGTCACCTTGCAGATGACATAAGATGGATTTTAGTATCGGATGACTGCCAGCAAGAAAAAAACTTGCTTGCCACCAAAGGCTTACCAGGGGCCAAGGGGCAGCCCTGGTTTGTGAACGAGTTGGTGAGATGGCATTCCAAGTACAAATCAAAACCACTTTACAGTGCGTGAGGACTTGCTGACTACCAGTGGTTCGTTTGGGAGTCATGATCTCGTGATTAATTCAAGTTGGAATTTAGGACTTGTCTTTTGGGATTTTGTAATCTTTTTACTTTGGTGTGAGAACAGTGCGAGACTGGGACTCTCTGAATGCAAATTCTTTTCGAAACGAGAATGATTTGTCACTGTTGGAGAGTTGGTTTCTCTGCTTTCCGGGGACGTGAAAAAGTTTGTGCTGTATGCTTTTAGAAGTATTGCTTGAAGATTTTAAACGTGCTTTGCTTTTATTTGGACCTAATCGAAGGGGCTGTCAAGATGCCCTTTTATGTAACTTGCCTTGTCAATTTGTGCCAGGTTGCCATTGAAATAAAAAAACCCAGCAAATAGTTGCCATTGATAAAAAAAATCTTTGCCACCCCACTGGAAAAGCTGCTCTTGCACAAACGTGCTTGACTTTTGCAAAGCATTCTGTGCCACAACTGCTCCACCTGGTGTCAGCTCACCAACAGCCATTCCATCTGTCATCATGGAATTGCACCATAAATCCAAACTGGAGTTTCTTTCGGTTGAGAGTAAGAAAACACATTGTCTTAACTCAGCCATGTTTATTTGTGCTCATGCAAAATGAACAAAAGATGTAAATAAAACAAATTCATTTCTCTTTTCGGCCTGCTCAAAATCAAACAAATCACTCGCTGGTAAATAAATTTGCCAAAAGTAGTCTTCCCCCTCGAGACCACTTTTCTCAATTAACGAAAAAACTGGCAATTTGGTCGACCGGGACACCTCCTTAAATCCAACCACTCTTCAACTTTGCATTCAAAACTTGCATAGGAAACCCTTTACTGTTCTTTCATTCTTCAACTTTGCATTCAAAACTTGCATAGGAAACCCTTTTCTGTTCTTTCATAACATGCAAATAAAATGAGTTTGCTTTTGTAGCAGTTCTTTGGCAAGAGAAATCATTGTTGTCAGAGGAAAGAAGCATACCACATCCAACATAAATGGCTCAATGAGTTAAATGCAAGAAGCCTACCACATCCTGTCCAACATTTATGATGCAATCAGTACCAGGGCAGTTCTGGTTCGGGCCGACTCTGCATCAGCTGGACCAGCTGCTTGATGCTGAGGAGCTGGGTCGCCTTGACCATAATTAGCTTAACAATGATAAAGAATGTTTATCCATCAGGACTGCATAATTTACCCCTTACAACAACGATTTTCAATCCAAACAATAAATTGTGTCATAACAAAGGGCTAATGCCAAATTTTGTCTGTCACCGGTTAGAGCCAAAAATTTTTAATCTTGTCCCTAGCTGGAAGGAACAACCTAAGAATTTTAAAGTGGCTCCATCTTGCCCAATATTGTGTGAAACGTCTATGTCTCCATTGCACAGAAACATTTCCGAGAGCTGTCCAGATGTCTCCAAATTCACCATTTCTGGTGGGATGAGTGAGCTTTTCCCATTTGTAGATGAAGCGGACACACGACCGGTTTCGCCTATTCACTCGGAGGGCTTCTTCCGGAGCAGATCAAAACAGCGATGAAAGACCTATCACATGATGAAGATGAAACAAGTAAAATGGGTGCTAGAAGAGAAGGCACCATTGGCAGGTGAAAGCCAACTGAGGCTGTTGGAAAACAATTTGATGGCGAGCATCCAGGCTATTTGTCAAAAATTAATTATCTTCAGAGTTGGATTATCAAGATCGTTAAAATTTATAAAATCAAGCATGAGCCAGGGCGAGGTGCATGAAGTTGAAACAGACAGCCAGGGTAAATATCATATTCAGACAACAGATCAGACAACAGATAAGCTGATGGATGAGTTGAGGACAGGGTGCATGAAAATATGCCGGATCTAAGTTGAATGTTGTTGGGCAAAGTTCGAAGTTTGACTGGCAGATTGCTTCAGCGGGGAGTTTTGGAAACGTCAAAGGTGGGGGAGGGGGTGTGCGGAATGGGTTTTTATCTAAACCTGAAGAAGCCCTCCGAGTGAAGGCGAAACTTCGTAGATGAAGCGGACCACGACCGGTTTCTGCGAGACCGGTCGTGGTCCGCTTCATCTACGAATGGATAAGGCTCACTCTTATCACCAGAAATGGTAAATCCTGATAAACCCATTAGTGGTGCATGCTTCAAATGAAACCCTTTTTGCAAATGGAAACCGCCATATCCCTTTCCTACTGTATTTGTGAACTTTTTTTTTTCGAAAAATACTGTACTGCCACAATTTGCAGTCACAGTTTGATCTCCAGTTCCCGATGTTCAAAGGAGGCTGGCTTCTACTCTAAGGCACCCAACTTGCCACCTCTCACCTTGTAAATTTGTGCCTTTTTTAATCTCCATAATAAAATGTAGGATGAGGAAAAGCCACCACAGTTTTCGAATTCCAGCAACTTCATTCAGTTGTTTGACCACAAGAACTACAAGTGCACGCTATGCGGCTTAATGTTTCCCAGAGCTAAGAAGACTCTACAGTATCACTGCTTGGGTAAGGAAGATTTGCTAATTTGTCAAGTTGTAAATTTATCTGGATTTTTGGTTCGGACGAAGTAGGTTGCTGGAATGAAAGAAGGTCCAGGCATTGAAGCTCGCTACATCTTAAAATCTCTATGTATAAAATTAACTTACCTGATCTGACCTCTCAAGGGGCCCACCGACACTTCCTCCCACCTTATGAATTATGATCCCACATGTTTCTGGGTCCAGTGAGGTTCTTACCATCAAACTGGATTATTTTTTATGCCTCATGCAAATTTTTGGTTGCTCCTGGATTATTTCTTCCCATATTCTTATCATCAGTTAGGATGTGATCAGGATTCAGCTGCATTTTTAGGGGAAAAAGTAATTTCAAAATTTCAAATGAACTGTTGCACCTGATTCGTTCAAAATTTAAAATGATGGCCACTGTGACACCTGATTTGGTTCTTCTTCCCATTCCAAATGCAGATGACCTCAATCGGATTTTGTCTGTACGTTTGTTTCTTTATTTGTTAGTACGACAACTTCCGAACGCTTTTGAATTTCGTAACCAGATTTAGCATAGGCGTCTTTGGCACCAAGCAAGGAGTGAGTTCAAAGGTGAGCATGATCAGCAACTTGGAAGTGACACGGTAGGTATCTACATGTCGCAAAATGTCACGGTAGGTACGTGTCACATTTTATCGCAATTGGAATACGGCAGCAATGCGAGAAGGCAAAGACTGATGAGTAAAATGAAACCGTGAATTTCTGCTTCTGCTGAGTTATTTCGGAGAATGTTCCGTCCGTAGTGTAGTGGCTAGCACGTCGGGCTGGAACGTGACAGGTTGTGAGTTCGAGCCCAGGGCTCTCTAAATTTTCAGATGTGGTAAACAAATCCAAAACTTAGCAATGTACAAAACGACCTTCCGTTATTAAACAGGTTTTAAACCCCACAGCACAATGTTATCCCCTTGCCTTTCACGTCTGCAGAGCTGATAAACACCCGTTTGCCTGTTTCAAAAAATTTCCACAAACTTTCGAAATTGACATTTCTGCTTTAAAACAATGACAATTTTTTATGTATCCACACCCGTGTTGGCAAATGGGACAGCCCCACGTCATCAGACGATGCAAAGATTCAATTACAGAAAACTCAATTTGAGACGAATTAAAGTTTTATTTTTCCAACTTTTTTGTGATGTGGCACATTGCATTTCTGTTTGAATGCAAAAGTCAAATGTAATAACGTGTGTGCAAAAAAGAATGTCTTCCAATGCTCTTTTGATATTTCTTCTCGTTGGCGATTTCCATCTGTTAGACACCTGAAGGCATAATTTTTTGGCAAATTTTATTTTATTTTTTTTTCTTTTTGCAATTTTCCGATATTCCAGTTCGGTTGCAGGCCATGTATCTTTTCATGTTTCATATTTTTTTAAGTATTCAATTTATTAGCATGTTCTTTCACTATCTGTTTGATGGTAACAATTCCGAAGACATGTGGAGTACACGGCTATTAGGCCAACTTCGCGGACGCAATCTGTGTTTTATTTTCGTAATTTCTGAAAAAAGCTGGCAACATCTAACTCAACCTGTCCACCCTCACCTTATTGCATTTTGTCAACCTACTGTTTGCTGCATCGTTTTTACGACGAATTGCACGCAGCTAACTTGGAATTGTAACTGCTTTATTTCAATGGCAGGCTCACCTAAATTGGCTCATTCTTGAAGAACTTCAGCTGCTGCTGGCACGCTGCGACTGCTACGAGGGATAGTGATTCTTTTGGCTGTGGTAATTGAATGAGGATGAACCGCAAGTGAAAAAAACTGCACCGTTTTGCTCCCTGGGCCATTTTGGGTCAGGGTGATAAATGGTGCTTGTCAGTCCAATAAAATTGATGGGAATGACAGCCATGCTGTAAGTTTCGGAGTGTGAAATTGATATGAATGCGAGACAAATAAATGGCCAAAAGACAAATGGGTTCAAGATCGATGGGCACTAACTCACACGCATGTGAAAGCATATTTTCGTGTAAATCTCATGTGTGCGGAGTTTGGTTAGGTTCTTAGGTTGGGTTAAGTCAGACTGGATGTGGTTTGAAGATTCAGACAAATATTATGGTGATTGCTTTATAAACCCCTGTTCTGATTGTTATGCTCAGGTAATTTTGGCTTATAGATACAAAAACAGGTTAGTTTTGTGAATGGCCAATCTGATCCCTGTTTTTTTCGCTCATCTGCAATGGCCGCAAATTATGGGTCTGGCCCAATGTCCTTGGTAGCTTCTCATGTTGTCCTGATTTGCCACAAAACCTGCCGCTGTTGGATTGCATGGTCGACATATTTTCTCCATGAAGCATCTTTAAGGAATATTCGCTTGCCGTGTGACTTGTGCCACCGTCAAGTGATTCTGGGAATTTTGATTTCTTGGAACTTTTTCTCGTGTTTTGTCACACTGGTTTGTTTTGTCACACTGGCACGGCCGTTAAATCTGCAGAATCACATAACAATGTAAAACCAAGGAGGTCAAGTTGTTTGTAGTGTGATTTCCACAGAATGGTTGGATAACCGACTTGCAAAAATGTGATTTTTGTTGTTACAATGTTGCCTTGATTTTGTGAGTTCATTTTGTGTTGTTTTGAAAAAGACCTTTTGTTTCCATTTCTTTTGAATTCAGTTTGTTCAGCTTACAAAGTTAGGGACCGAATATTGAAAGTAGAGTTTTGTGTTCCTGTGTGTGGACAAAATTCAAATACGTAAGTGTTTGAGATGCTCCACGAAGAAATGGTGGATAAGGGCATGACTGAAAGGGGAGAAGGAGGTAATGCCTCGTGGGCATCTCATTTGCTTATGTTCATTGGATTTTGAAAACAATGTATAAAAACATTGTAGGAACAAAAAAGAACGTTTTTCCTTTTGGCCCTTGAAAACTCAGGGAATTCTTAAATTTTAGAAAGGTGGCAACCCTCAAAAAGATCCAAAACACTTGCATCTAATGAATGTCACCCGCACATGCAAGAAGCTTGTGTGCGCAGATGGGTGTGTTTCTTAAGTGATGTTTTTTTAATTCCCAATTTAGGCGAAAAACACCAGAAAAACTTGAAGAAAAAGGGATTTGATCTTGGTGAGTTGAGCGTTCTTCTAAATTATATCTTGTCATTCTCACGGTGTTTCATTTTGTCATTCTGCAGATGTTTTTTTTTTTTGTAATTCTCAGGGTGCTTATTTGTCAATGTTTGCATTTGTTTCATTGTCATTCTCAGGGTGTTTCATTTAGTCATTCTGAGGGCATGACTTGTGAGACATGCCACACATTTCCACAGGGACATCATTTCAGCTTTTTTCCAGGGGGCAAACTTAAGGGAAGGAGCTGGGCAACCCAGATGGGGTCAGGGGCGGAGCCCCCAGTTATAGGTTTCTGGGGTAGAGCCCCAACAGGGTTCCATGGGGTAGAGCCCCTGGGAGGAGTCTGAGGCGGGGCACCCCAGAAGCTGAAGAAATTTTGAAATTCGGGGTGTATTTTGAGTGCAATATTCGATTTTTGGAGATGAAGTTTTCCTACCAGGGTGAGCCAAAATCACAATGCAGGGGGAAAGCTAGCCATTGAGGGGATTTTCGTCTGTCTCCACCATAAGTGATATCCCTACTTTTCCAGTGCAAATGTGTCAGAACTCGGAACGATCGGTGTCAAGTGAGTTGGACTGGTGACAAATAAGTGGGCCTGCAACAAACCTCACCAACAGGAAAGCCTGTAACAAATGCGACCGACGAAAGGTGGTTGGATTTCATTGCGCCCAACATCCATCGGGAGCGTAGCTTGCATATTTTTATTTTTTCTCTCCCACATTAGTTGATTGAATGAATTTCCCAAGTAGGTATCTCGGGGTCACTTTTAGTTAGCAAGTTCAACATTATCATTCCCAGAACACTTGGATCTTGATGAATCATGTTGCGGAGTCATTGCGGTTCCATATTTTCAACAGGCTCAAATCTCTTCTGAGAATGTACCAAGATGGTCCCACAAAGGTTCGGATAAAAAATTAATTTTGTTTGGTTTGTTTGTTTATGACGCGATTTGGTCTTCTTGCATTTTTGAACCAGCCTGTGAGAGACCAGTTTTAACCGTTGCGTGCAATTCGCTTTTTTCAAAAATTGCCGAAAAGAAGATAAAGAGCAGAAGATTTTATTCTTATCTGATTGTTTTTGTGTTGACTTTTTGTCATTCATCGATGTCCGAGATAACAAACCGGCAGACGTGCGGCAGCCAGGTGGGGCCACTGATCCCGCAATTATGCATTTTTCACGGCATCGAAGAATAGCAATCCCATCACCCGGGCCCTGCTCCGGTGCCAGAAAGGCTGTGGCACGTCCAGTGCTTGACTCGGGCAGCACCGTAGCCTCCGACAGAACTCGTCTGGTGCCCGGCCGCGTATTCTATTAATCTATACGAATCGGAACAAATCCCGAATTTTCGCGTGAACAAAAAGCAAACAAAAGCTAACGTAACCTATGTTAACCTGACCTACCTAACCTTCCCCTTATCCAACCTAGCCTGGTTTCTTTATTCCATGTATTTTTTCTCACTTTCTGTGGGTCGAAAGTTTGACATGGGGTCAGATGGAAAAGTGTCCGATTCATAAAGATTAATCAATTACGCCACCCGGCCGCATATTGGATACGAATCGCGCACTTTTCCATCTCACCCCATGTGAAACTCCCGAGCAACAAAAAAGCTGGAAAACACTCTGAACATAGAACATGTGTGGAAAGGTTAGGATAGGGCAGTTAGGCGAGGTTAGGGCTGGTTTCGTTGGTAAGGTTAGCTTAGGTTAACTTTATCTTGCTTTTTTGTCCAAGCGCCAAATCGGGATATCCCCCAATTCGTATAGATTAATAAAATACGCCGCCCGGCCAAGCGAATGGCCGTGCGACGCAGAGGGTTCTGTGCTGTGCAAGAGTATCGCAAACAAAGTGGGGTGCCAATTTCCTGCCTGTGGCAAAATGAAAGTGTTGGAAAAAGAATGAGTTCAATGACAAAAAGGAAGCGACGTAGACGGCAGATGTTTTTTCCATGGCGATAATACCTACTCGTAGACGAACCTGGCTTCGTCAAATTACAGACTGCCCCAGAAAATCCTTGCAAAAAATTACAGATTGAATGTCCTGACCAAACAAAATTAATTTTCTCTCCGTTCATGAGATTCAACTGATGTGAAAACGAAAGCTTAGAACTCATCCTGAATGTCCAACATCAAGTTGAACAACCATCCAAGTTTCCGCCCTTCCTTCTGCTGTAAACGTTTGTTGCTCGCAAACTCCATCGATTGTGGGAAAGACGTCTCAAGAAATGGGTAGTGAGGTTTGGTTCACTTCAGTTTACAGAAAATCAAATCAAATTGCAGAAAATGATCAACATCACTTACAAGCACACCCTTCTCACTCGTGGTGAGACTCAAAACAAAATTCCTCATCAATGTCACATGTGATGGACAGCACTCACGCAGCACTCCAGCTCTGTCCAAAACAATGAAAAGTGAAAATGATTCTTTTGTCAATCATTCCGATATCATAATTCCCTTTCTCCCTGGAATTCTTTCCAATGGAGAAATCATTGAAACCCATTGGAAGTTAGATACCTTTTGGGGTAGTAGGGAAGCACATTTAGACCAAATCATCAATGACAATCTCGGGATCTGGTAAGAAATCCAACTTTGTGATCAACTCGGTGTACATTGGGATGACTCTGTTTTCAAAAGGCTTTTCTGGAGTCGTCCTGGTGAAATTTGATTTGCACCAATAAGAGAGCTGTCAACTTAAAATCTCACCCTCGGAAGTTTCTGCATCACGTTTTACCAACTGTGATTTACATGGGGGATTTGCATTTTTGAAACCTCTTGCAGGAATGAATAACTTGTAACAAAACGAAATATCGTTCTTCTTCTTCCATTTTTAGATGAAGCAAATGCAGCCCTTGGCTACAAAATGAACAAAAAACTCTACTGTGACATCTGCCAAGTGTACTGTTTTAAAGAAGCCAATTTTAACGAGGTCAGTGTCTCGATTTCTAAAATGAGTTGGAAGCGTGATTTTTCCGTTATCACAAAACATGGCAAGGCATGGAGGTTTGCGGTTTGCATTTTAAGTATTCGACAGATGTCCCAAAACCTTGTAAGTAACCCTTGTTTTACGGTTTTTTGTAAAATTGCCGTTGTTTCAACAGTTCGCCACAGACGGGATGATGGAGACGCAGAAAAAAATGCAAAATAAATTAAATTTAATTCAATTTTATTTCAAGTAATTTTCATAGGAGTCAATGGGGTAGAAGGCTTAAAACGACAGAAACAAATTGTTTATGCATGTCATTGGCCAAAATTATCACAGTCTGACTACTTTTGGTCACTTCTTTCTTGTTGCCATAGGGTTGATTTCTCGTTTTTGTTACCATTTCAGAGGTTGCTATTTTTTCTCTGTTAGTTTTTTTCATTTCTGTTTGCGAAAGGATTCCGACACTGACGTATTGGACAATCCATGGCATTTGCTGAAGACTGTTCTGGTCTTTAACCCTAAAAGGTCCAAGGGATGGGCCATTGGACCACTTTTTTTTCTTTTGCCTATAAATTTCTTTGGGTTGGGAAATCAATCCCTGCTCCCAGATTATGCTATTTCAGGGGTAGGTTAGACCTATGTTAACATGCGCAAAGAAGCCGTTCGTGCATTCCATAACAATGGGCCCGTGGTCCAATGGACCTCACCCTCATTTTTCAAAACATCCAAGGGGAGGTCTGTTGGACCATCCCAATTTTTCCCAGAATAAGGCAATTTCTTGGTTGGCACTTGGAGACAAGCAGTGTCCTTCAGTGCTGGGCACATGCATATTTTCTATGTTGTGACCCAAATTGTTTCCAGTTGTGCAAGCCTTTTCAGGATTTTGATTTTGTTGCCGTTGGTCCACCACTTGGACTGTTTAGCAGTGCTCAAATTTAGAAATCCAAAGGGTGGTCTGATGGAGCACACCATGGTTTTGCCTCAAAGCACTGCATTCCATTTTTTTTAACAGCTGTGTTAAAATTGATTGGTTGTTAGACTACTCTTTTGTTTGAGATGTCTGTTGGAAACACAGGAAGTAGCAGCACAAGTCCCTTGGTTGGTTCCATTGGCTCAAGGTCAAATCAGCTGGGAACTTCCGAGCTATTCCACTGCAAGAAAATGGTCACACTAGAATGGAAACAGAAACATTCCCCAAATCTGAAAAATGTGGTCCTCAATTATGGACAAAAACAAGGCCAGTGAAACATAATCCAAGCAAGAGGCACATTTCGCATTCCGATGTGCCAACTTTTCGTAAAGAAATCAAGGTATTCCTTACAGACCGCAGTGATCAAAAATCGAAATTCAGATAAAGAATAATATTGCCATTTCCAAATGATGCTGATGTCAACTCTGTTTCGGAAGCAAGTTTGTGCAAGCAAATTTTTGTTCAAAGACAATTATTTGTTTTGTGGTCCATCAGTCCACTCCTTGGCTTATTAAAAAGTCTTATAAAGTCCCAGAATTGGAACAAGCAGTCCATGTCTTCAGTACACAGAAAGAGTTTCTGTATAAGGTCAGAATCTTCTCAATGCTGAAAGAGTTACTGTTATTCGTTCCCTGGAAAAGTGAAAGCAGTCGATTTCTTATCTTCAGAGCCTTCTCAATGTGAAAGAGTTTCTGCTTACAAGGTCCCAGAATTAGTGTTCGAAAAATATCAGTCAATTCCTTATCTGAACCTTCTCAACACAGAAGGAGTTCCGTAATAAGGTCCCAGAATTATATAAAACCATTTATTCCCTCTCTTTAAGGGGGGGCCCTGGTAAAAAATGACACTTTTTGTCAAAAATTTCTTTTTTTTTTCAGTTTTTCTCCACGTTCGTAGAGTGAAGTTTCTGCTCTCAAAAACTGAAAACCAAATTAAAATATCTCAAGCCATTTTGTTTTTATACGCGGTTTAGTGGTGGCGTACCTGAAGAACTTTAATTGCGTATACAATTGTTAGTGATAATTTACCGCTAAATGAGTTTCGCATGTTTTTTTGCCTATCGAAAGCCCTATCTCAGCCATTTTTTAACCCAGGAAAGTGAAATTTTGTGTACTTACATACTTTTACCTGGTCTGTTGGCTGTTGGAAGCAGAATTTCGATATCTTTGCTCTAAGTCACTTCACATGTGCATTTCAACAAAACTACCTCTCGCTTCTATATAATGCCAGCGTAAATCAAAATAATTTGTATTTCTCGGTCAAAAATAAAAATTCTGCTTTCAACAGCCAATTTTCTTGCTCTTTGTGAGCATTTTGATGCAAACAGAACCTAAAAATGTCTTACGGCTTACATACAGCATGCATGCAAAGTCGTGCTACGTTTTTATGACATTTTTCCCAGTATCTCAGGAATGGGTGATGGTATCAAGTTGAAATTTTCTGTGAGAACTCTTCCTATAAGGTAGTAACTGTGTACCAAAAATGAATCAAATCGGTTCATAAACACCGGAGATGGCATTTTTGACCAGGGCCCCCCCTTAATGAACCTCTTCAATGCTGAAAGAGTTTCCATTTAAGGTTCAAGAATTATCAAAAGCAGTTGATTCCTTATTTCAGCATATTGAATCAAAGAGGCACATAATGACTCTTGGGGATCCAGACGAAGTTGCGGCATTGCATACAAAGAGGACGGTGAAAAAGGACATGTGGCAAAGAAAGGTTGCTGAAAAAAGGAGACGATATCAGGAACATAGAAATAGGGTGGAGAAGAAGAAATATGAGGAAATTGAGAATGAAGACTTCCGACGTGGATTCCTTGCAGCAGCAGAAGTGGGCAAGATTCTTGCAGCAGGCGGGGTTAGGGTTGTTCCCCAAGCAGGAGCTGTCGAATCACCTGCAGTTGGTGGGATTGTTGGATCAAGCAGCGGACAGGTTCACAAATCGCAGGAGCAGACCAATCCATTCCAACGGGGATTTGTAGCAGCTGCAGAAACTGGCAAGATGATATCCAGGGGTGGAGCTGGAGTTGCTCCCCAATTAACCTCGACAACACCTGCGGCAGTTCGTGGAGTTGGCGGAGCAGGCAGGGGACTTCCAGGTGGTTGTCACGTGCCATATGAGGCGTGTGGTCCAAGTGGTGGCATCATCTATCCAGGAAGTACCAGCAGTTCAAGCCAATTGTTTGTGAAACAGAAGATGGATGTTAAGAAAAAGCTCTGGAGATAACTTCTTATTCCAAAGGAGACATGTTGTGTTTGAAAGCTCAGGTCAACAAGTTGCTGCGATCAGCTTTGGGGGATCTGCTGGAAGCGGTTCAAGTGTGTCAAACTTCTACCCACTTCCACATATCAGCAAGCAGTATATTCCGGCCTTGGTGGAGAGAGTTCGGTGTTGAAACTCCACAGCAACCTCGATAAGTTGGTCATGTTTTCTGGAGTTTCTGCACAGGTTTTGGCACATACTCTTGCGTAAGCATTGTCAAATTACCAGAATCAGATCTGTGGTGTCCATTGCCATTTCGGATGCAGATGTCAAATTTCAACTACCAATCTGTGATCTATATCCAACCTGCCATGCTGGATGATGAATCTTTCATCCATGCTGTAGCTATTGTTCTTTCAAATTCATTGGTTAACGACAAAAATAAAATAATGATTCTTCAAGACTGTGAGATATCCACTTTCCTCGATTACGCTCTGTCCCCAGTGTACTCCTGGTGCGGATGTGGTGCTGAGCGATGGCAAGGTTTTGAATCTCAATTTTTGGATTATGCTGGCATACTGCAGATGTGTGATTGCCGGAATCAATCAAGCGCAGGCTGGATTTCATTAATTAGGACAGAAAATCACTCCAAGCACACCAGCACTGGAATTGCTTTGGTAATGTTCGGCACTGGCTCTGTGGAAATGTCTGGAGTGATGTTGCTGTCATCTCTGATTGAGCCAAGCAGGCCTTCTTCATGTGCATATTTTATGTCAATATTTTTGTTTCTCAGCACATGGTTGCTGCCGACCTGGGGAACCTGGAATACTCATGGAATTTTTTTTGTGACCTGAAAAACCTGGAAATCTCAGGGATTTTTGGAAAAAAACCCTGGAAAATTGAAAATTTCCAAAAAATTCCATTTTTTAAGCTCGCATTCTTTTTTTGAATTTCCAATTATGACACCTGAGGAACATTCTTGCCTTGCCATTTTTGTCTTCACCATCCCATTTTTGTCTTGACCCATTCGACCAATTCTCTTTCCACCATGTCTTATATTTCTTCAACAACCCATTCTTGATCTTGAACCCATAATCAACCCTGGAAAAAACTGAGAATCCTCCTGGAAAACCTGGAAAACTCAGGGAATTCCAATTTTTCAAAACAGTAGCAATCGTGTCAGCAATTTAGCTTTCTTCGCTTACCAACACCATGTCATCCTCTCTGATCGAGAATCAATTTCCAAAAGCTTTTTCTTTTGGCTTCATGCTATCCTCACTTTTCCTGTCAAGGATTTCATCGTTAGCTATCCTCTTTTTGCCTCACTGAACCTTTTTCCGAAAGCTTTCTTCAATGGCTCAATCCTTCCATTTCTTTACTTCCCAGAACATTGCATATCCCCACTACTTGGCGGATATTAAGTTGCAAGTAATTTCTAACCACTTGTGCCAATTTTTTCGATCTTAAGATCCATAAGGAATGAACGGAGAAGCAGGTTGGTAAGTTTCCTTATCCCTCACTACTTGTGCTGCTCTGACACAAAATGATCTACAATGCATCATTGCAGGAGAAAACTTGATCACTCTTTCACATGCTAAATATTTCTCCAAACGTTTCAGAGCTTATATGCTTGAGCCTATGTGCTTCATTTATGTCACTTATGTCATGAAAATTGCCAAGAACCCCAGAGCTCAAAGCATTCCACAAATTCACAATCCAACATGAAGAGGAATACTTCCCCACATGTCTGCGAGCAAGCCTTTGCCAGAGTTTAAAATTGCGATCATGCCTGCCTTGAAAGTTAGGGGGGGGGCACAAGTATTCTTTGAGGGATGACCAACATTTTGAAGCACTGAAACACATCCTACCTGAAACACTGAAACACATCCTACCAACACCATATCACCAACACCCACCTGATTTAGAGGAAGACCATCGATGAAGGGAGAGGAAGGAAGGAAGACCAGAACGAACTTATGCTGGCCACGTGGGAAATGGAAAGTTTATCTGAATTTCCCATAAATGTGACATCCCCAATAAGCATTGCCTTGGAAACTTTTGCTTTTGAATTTTTGCCCTTTTACAAGCAGCAGAAATGAATGTACCAGATTGGAACAGTTCTGTTCTTCAAAAAAGTGACAGCCTCAAACCTCTATAAAAAGAACGATTTGCAAATTTGCGCAGCAGAGAGATGTTGCAGCATCGTTCTTTTTGCATGCGTGAGTAAAAGTAATTTCGTCACCACTATACAGACATAAAAGCATGTTTCCAGGATGCCATGAGAGAGGAACCTCAGTAAACGCGAAAGATTTGGGGGAACTTCTATGAACAATTATTGCTACTTGCTGTGGTGAGTAATAGCAGAGTCCACTTTTTCCCGTGTACATGGGAAATATGTGCACCACTGGATGCTTTCAAAGGAAATGGCTGTACACACAAATGTGTTGGAGATAAAATAATCAGACTGTTGTTTCAATGGCGTTTTTACCCCTGTGATGGTTGCTGAGGGGATGCCATTTGGTCTGCTTTACTTTGTTCTCCTTTTGTGTACCTTTCACTGCTTTTATTTTTCTAGATTCCAATTTGTGTTCTTCCTTTTCCTTTTTTCTGTTTTTATTTTTTTCTGGTTTTTGATCCTTTGGCATTTACCTTTTCTGAACAAAATTTAACTGCCTCATCATTAATCAACGACAATTAAATGTATCTTTGCTTGGACGTGGCCTGCTTTTATCGGATGATAGATCACAAATTCAATTTTTATAAACTTGCATACAAATTTCATTGTGGTGTGGATTTTGTATTTTTCTTTGCGAAAAGGGGATTTTCTGGTTTTGAAACCTGTGTCCTTGCGAAAACTTTGCTTCTTGCAAAATTTTCGTTCATTGTGCACTTGGGGGTCATCAAGCAGTGTGTTTGAATTTGAAAGATGTCAGACACCCTCAAGATGCTTGAGAAATGCATGGTTTTAGTTAGGCACGTCTTCCCTCCTCTGCTCGACCAAATGGACATTGAATGAAATGGTATTCTGCTGAGTGAGAAATTGGGATAATCAAATGGTTTTCTGCCAATATACTCACACATGATTGTCATTCAGGCCACTCTACTCTGATTCTGGGTAGTTAACCCAGTGAGATGCTTAGGCCTGCAATTTTTCCCCAAGAAATCCATCCGAGACGAAATGGGTACGACAAAATGAGCATCTACTCGGAACTTACTACGCCATTCTGGGATTTTTTTTTTTTTTGAATGATTGCATTGGTCAAACTCTGCCTTTTATGCATGTTTTGGAACGAGCCATGGTTGAAGTAGGACTTCCTGAAGTAGAAGTAGGACTTAAATTGAAGTACACAAAAAATGAAGTACAAATTGAACATGGTTGAAGTAAGACTGGTTGAAGTAGGATGTGTTTAAATTAGCAAACACTCAGGGATCGAATTGGACACAACAACTCAGGGTGCCAGAAGCCTGAATCCGGATCGACACATTCGGTTCCGTTTTTGACAAAACGTTTCATGTGCGAAACGAGATTTGACCACATGAGCGTGAACTCGATGGATAAGTTGTTGACCTCTCATCATAAGATTGTAAAAAAATATGGCCTGAATCAAGCATTGTTAGCCTTCCATTCATTTGGTCTTCGAGTGTGACAACTGTTGTGTGGTGCCCGAATCGGGCTCCTCAGGCCTTGCTAGGATTTGACCAAAAAATAAGACACTCATGAGCAATGAGAGTTGTCCCATTTTACAGCAACTTTTCGTCCGATTTCGATTTTTCGGTCACTTATGAAAGAATCCTCGCTCGCACATTTGATATACGTAGTCTGCAAAAGGAAACCTGCCTGAGCCTTTTGATGCAAGCATCATTTATTTTTTTGTCTCTGCTTTGAGCCGTGAGAAAAATGATTTATTTTGATATGGATCTGGGTGGGTGTTTCCATCCTCATGGATATAACGGAATACCAACGGAAATTCCTGCTGATCAATAATTCGCCATTGCCTCCCATTTTCTCCTGTTGCCTGAAGGAAACAAGTCCTGCCTAACTCTCACCAGCAATCAATTGATTACGTGTCTGAAATTTGGGAGGTCTTTTATCCCGTCTCTGTCTAGCACCATGTGACAATCGGCATTTTTTCGTCCTCCGGAACAGTCTCACCTGCATTTTTGACTGACCTGTGATCATTTTCGTGGCTGATTTCTGAAATATAACATTTTGCACCCAGTTTTTACCAACTTAACAAATGACATCTCTAGAAACAGGAGCAACCAAGCACTCTTGCTAGTCATTTTTGACTCTAATCTTCTCACATTAATTTTGCTTCTTTTCACATCTATTACGAGATATCTTCACTCGCAGAGGTGTCAGCAAGAAATTCTCAGACTTCAACAAACTGGTTCTTGTTTTGTTCGAGGGTTATTCCGTTATTCGTATGTCTCGTAATAATGGTGTTTTTTCTAGGTTTTTGATTTTTTTACTGGAGGTGTTTTTTCTAGATGTTTGATGTTTTACTAGAAATGAAGCACTAAAGTTCATTGCAAAATGCATAGAAGAATGGGTGATGATATTGCACACCAGGTTTGTTTAATCCATTTGCATTCCATAATTTTGTTTTCCATTTTTTCCTGGCTAATTGACGAAAATCTTCAGAAGTGACCAGCAATGCGACCACTAAAAACAATCGAAAACCCTCAGAAGTTTTGCACTGCATTTGTTTTGAAGTTCATCTCCACCCTGCATTCAGAAGTTTTGCACTGCATTTGCAACTGCATTTGTTCAGTGAATTCATGGCTGAAAGGAACAGTGATTGAGTGACTGATGATATTCGTGTTATTTGTCGAGTGGAAAATTTCCAGAAACTGGCTTTTGCATTCAGTGCCAAAAAGTTGTGCTCCGATATTGTTTTTGAGTTGGAATGGTTGCAGTCAGGAAACCTTGCAACCGTCTTCCGTACAAAATGGCAATTTTTCCAACATTTTGAATTTATGCAACATCATTGCCAGTTCTCACCTTTGATCCCATTGGACAATTGAATATTTGAATTATAAATGAATAATTCGACATGGTAAATTTGTTTGATTTAACCATTGTTTCTTTTTTAAATTTTTATTGTTTTAATTTCCCGCATTGCTAGACTTACCAGCAGCCTTTATGCCCCGCAAGATCATATGACATCATTCAATATCTCGCTTTGGATCGCTTCAGGTGCGCGCTGTGTCATGTCGTTGTTTTTTCATTTGATGACCTGGTGACACACTGCTCGGGTAAGATTTTTCTCAAACTAATTTGTTTAATTCCGATTTGGTTCTGTTGTAAGTGGAATTCAGAATGCGTCATCTGCTAAGACAAAATGAGTCATCTGCAAGACAAGAAATTCACAGAATTAAACCATAGAAATAACTGAATTTACTCTTTCAGATCGCCGAACCAATTTGAGGCATGACGTTTCCGTGATATCACACCCTCGTTGACAAATGACAACTCCAAAGAAGGTGTTGCTTACTGCAGCGGGTTGGCAGAAATCCCTTGGGGGTGCAAAAAACTCTGATCAGAAATTGGCCTGGAATGTCAATCTGATGTGCTTTGTGCACGGAACCACCAAGGAATTTCCCTGCCCATCGCAGCTGCCGTCAGTAATGCCTTCTTGAGTTCAGTCTCGTCAATCAGCGTGCAATATGCTCGAAACGTCTCACCTCAGATTGGTACGGATATCTGAATTGTGGCAAGTTAGTCATCATTCATATTGTGTGATGCATTATTGCAATTGCTGGAGCTCAGACACAGTGAAAATCGTTGTTCACTTGTGAAACATGAGTGCCACGGCGATGCAAAATTAACAAGACATTTTCAAGGGGAGAAATCGGAACATTTGCAATGGCTACGACCACATTCAAGATGAGATGTGTGAAAATTAGTTATTATAATGTTGCAAAACAAACGAAGAGCTTGTGGAAATGCTCCAAAAGCATGAGCACTACGTACGTAATGCCGGCTAAAATATGAAATTGCAGTTTCAGCCAGGATCACCTTGGAGATCAAATCTGGAATCTGTGATGAATGGAAATGTGATGAAAAGAAAAACACTGTTGACTTTTCCTTTTGGCTTGTGCCCACATTTTTGTCAAGTTGGCAGAGCAATCTCTCGGGGCCGACATTTGCAACACCTACAGTTCACGGAGCAGGATAACGAGCCAATAGGCCGGGGTTACGGGCCAACAGACCTTTTTTTATTATCCAAAAACAGGACACAGGTGGCAGGCAGGATCTCCAAATATTTTTTTTATTTTTATCTTGCCTGTACCTTCCGGCATGCGAACAAGTACAGCTCAATTAAAGTAGTTGCTAGTCCTGGCCGATGAAAGTGAAAAATGGAGCCGTCGATCATAGATTTTTTTTTCTTTATTTTTTTATCGTAAGCCGTGTTTATGGTGGCACGATTGTAATTTAGTTCAATTTCCAGGAATGCACTTGTTGCATTGCCTGCATTTTGACAACACCACCAAGCAAATTCCGAACCAACGTGACATATTTACTTCAACCAACTCTCACCCGAGAGCCGTCAACAATGCTTCCCCGAACAATCCTGCAGCTCAATGTTTTTTTTACCAGGAAACTTAATTTTAGACAAATTCATGCATGGCAGCGAAACAGCCTACGAACATTAAAACCCCCAGATGATCACAATTTTGAGTTATTAGGATGAAGATTAGTCCTCGCAAGTGCATGTGTGCTCCTGAAGCATGTTCTTCCGCATCTCCCTGACATGCTGTGGGAGTGCAGCTTCCACATGCCCTCAACAGCCCATGCGATTTGAGTAACTTTTTGTCTATTTTGGGTAAAAAGCTCACATTGGCATTCTCACCAGATAGAAACTGTCTGCTCCTTCCTCTTTTTTTCACTTTGACTCTGGGATTGTTAAATTTCTCTTCTGATTTCATCACCTTCAGAATGATTATTGACACGCCATTGATTATTCGTCCAATTTTGACACTTCAAGATTTTTATTCCTTCTACGAGTTACCCAACTGGTGGTGTTACCCAACAGTTTACAGTTGTACAGTTACCCAACTGGTGGTGTTGGGGAAGTGCCTGAAGGGCTTGGCCTTTCCCACTGCGGGAGTCAAAGGTGTGAACCTAACACCATCTCGTGACCCATCTACCATATGTTGTTTACACGATTCTGTGTTCTGTGTTGACATTTTGAAATAGGCCTCTTTTTTATCCCTGACTTCTCTTTGCAGTTTACGTTGGAACACAAAGGCAGGTTGACAAATTTTGAGCATTTTAGATCCAATTTTATTTTATTGTGTTTGAAACAAAGCTAAATCCCAACCAAGTTTTAGGGGCAAATTCTACAGCACAACGGAGTTTTAGTCTTGAACTACCACTTCAAAAAAGCCTCGAACCTGTTCCTGGGGATTCAGACCACTCTGCTGTCAATATCCACAATTTACACCAGCAAGACAAAAAATTGACAAAATAGCCATTTTCGGCCAGTGATATCTCTTCAGAACTTGGCATAGTGAAAACCCAAATTTCAGATACGATTTCAGATCTTGGATTCTTCATAATTTGGTCTGCAAAATTTGTGCAAAGTTTACCACCCTACAATGGCAGAACAGAGATGCACTTTGTCTCCAACTCTGAACTCGTTTTGGTGAGCAGGGCGATGATAATTTCCCACATGGGAGAGTGGCATGTGACAAAACCTTGCAACACTGATTTTGAAAACGATGCAAATGCTTTGTGTTCTATTTTCTAGGAATGTAGCGCACCCATCTCAACTTCAACAAGACAGGGACAAAAAGAGCCAAATTTAACAATGTCAACAAAGGACGCCGAATCATGCAAACAACATGCAGCATGAGTCAGGCGACACAGTCAAAGGTTCATGTCATTGATTCTCGCAGGGGAAGGCCAAGCCCTTCCACACCACCAGTTCAGGAACATTAAGGACAACCTTCGAACATTCCATTGCAGGTTTGAGACATGCGGCTGAGGAAGCGAGGCTTAGAGGGCAACCCATTCCAGAAGTTCCACCACCAAAACCTCCGAAAGGTGCAACTGGTAAGTGTTTTATTTTCCTTTCCCTCACAACTTTCGAGTGTAAGGCCACACAAGGGGATGAAAACAGCATTAAAATATCAGGAAAAAAGCTGGATTCAACCTAAGGGATGATAGAACGCATGTTGTGTCATGAGTTATGAGGAGAAGGTGGTAAAGTGTTCTCTGAGGAGATTGTTCTCCCAAACAGAGCAATGTGTATGAACGGTTCTTTTCTCGTTTACCAACTGATCAAAAGAAAGAAATATTTGCTCTTTAAAACGTGCACAGACCTTCCAAACGAATCTTCCATTTTCCGATGGTCCCAAAAATGGATACCAGTGCACCTGGATTCCCCCTTGGAGACCCCTCTAACCTAACCTAACCAACCTGACCTGTCCAATCCTATCCAAAAGTGACCTATCCACGGGGTATTCAGGTGTTCATGTTTTAGAGAGTAGTAGTTCTTTTACATCACTGCGCAGTGCGAGGAATGAATCCATATGTGCTGAACCGCACTGTTGTGTCAAAGCTTTGGGCCTGAGAAGCAATGCAGAATACAGCCACACCAGTCGCAGAAGGCAAAACTATATTATGAATGGCTTCATGCAAAAGGGGATTATGTGACATTTTGGTCAAAATTGAGTTTAGTGCATTTTTGGCTTCATTGGGCACAGGAAAATATGTGTGTAGGGTTTCTAAAACAATAGGACGTCATTTTTGGGCTCCAGGCTCTGTGCAAAAAGGAGTTAAGTGATCGGTCTCAGAAATATGTTAAATGTTGGGTGCAAAAAGGGATTTTGTGGCACATAATCCCATTTTGTGGCACAATAATCCCTTTAATATGTTTTCTTTCAATCATTTAGGGGAGCAAGAAAGAGTTAAGTGCATTGCTTGCTGACTGCATCAAAGGGGTTATAGTCTTTCATCATCATTTCATTGTATTGGATAACTGATTTTTCAATGAATGTCTTTTTACTGTGTTTAGCTCGTGAATTTCACGAGAAAGGCTTCATAGCATTTGACAATCAAAAGTGAGGGTGAAACCTATGGATTTTGCCGGACGGCCCCCCTCCCTTGAAATCCACCGGTTCCAGCAGTTACTATGCTGCAGACAATATGAGTGCGGAGGCAAATATTGGAAAATAAAATTTTACATGTTGCTGGTATAGCTTTGAATAGGTGGATTAAAAAATAAAAAAAAAATAAAATTCCCTTGCCTGACCCAAAGTTCTGACCTAACCAAATGAAACCTAAATCCAAGCTAACCAAAACCTTACATGCCCTAATCTCGTCAACTCATCTGATCTACCCTAACTTAAACCAATCTAACATAATAACTAAACTGAGCAAACCAATGCAGACCCGAGATGCATTGTGCGGAACACATTCTACGCTGGTTCGGGTGATTGTTTGGGTGGTGCTAAATGGTGTCCCGTGCCACAAAAATGGCCTTTTCTATTGTTCAATGAATGTTTATCAGGCAAGACAGATGGTGTCAGTAAATAATGCCACCACATGATTTATTTTCCACGCAACCCATGAATTTCAAAGGAAGGACTTGGCACAGCTGACATTCAAAGGGAAGGGTGAAACCCGTAAATATCACGGGCATGTTTCGAGTAGTTCAGTCTATGGAAAGGATAGACCCGAGAATTTTACGGACAGGAAAGGCTATACCTACACTCTCTCATCGTCTCTGCGGTGTCTCACTTGCAAATGTTATACAAATTGCATTATTTAGTTAGCGGGGGAACCCCCACACTGACCTTCCGAAAACAACACAAAACTATGTCTTTGCAGTCTTGTCTGATACTGTGTTGTCGGGCTTGAACTTTTGGTTCGGGAATGACATGGCAGCAATGGTTTGTTTTGGCCCCAAAAATGTAAAAAGAGGGAAGGGGCAAGTGGCTCTCTCAATATGTGTTTTGCTTGCCCATGGATAGTTTTCGGCGGCTCTCAACTCAATTCAATAAGCTTTTTTTTATTGATTTGTAACTTCAATAAGCTAAATGTGTACATTGCACCCCTGTATCCACAAATCGAAAAATGCAGGAAACCTTTGTTTTAATATCAACCGCAAATAAGAAACAAAGGAAACAAAGAGATGGGAAGAGCGCTTAGTCTGGCAATAGCTTCCGAAGGGGGCGGGAGTCCCCCACCGCTGAATAAATGCATAAACTAAATTTAATTAGCTAAACGTACAGTGCATCTCCAAATCCACAAATGGAAAACCACTGAAAAATTCAATTTTACTGCATATTTAACGGAATAGATGAGAAACGTCAGTAACGCATAGGTTGATTATAGCTTTCAAAAGGGCAGCACGGCAGCACCCAAACACTTCCTGAACCAGCGTAGAATGTGTTCCGCATGATGTATCAAGGGTCTGGTTAGGGTAGCTGGGTTTCGGGTTATATCATGCTAGTTTAAGATGGGGTGCATCAGGTGAGTAGGGTGTGTTTTAGCTTGTGGTTAGCTGGAGTTTTCGGTTACATGTGGTTAGGTCAGAGTTTAGGTTAGGTAGATTGGTACTATTTGTTGTGATTCAATTTAATTTGAATAATTCAAGTGTAACCTTACTCTTTGATCTGCTCTTTGTTTGTTTTTGAAGTATTTTCTGAAAAAAGCACAATGTAATGTCTGTTGAAAACGTTCCTCTGCCAAAACATTCATCTCTCACTGAACTGAACTCAAGTGAGCTCCAATTAAAACTGTTAATCAAATTAAGTTAATTGTGGTAGGAGCGTAAGGTTGTCAAAATTAAGCCAACAACCCATTCTCTTGACAATGAAAAATGCACAAAAACCCTTTTTGCACGAGAAATTTAAAGATGCATAAAAAGACTGACATGCAAAAAGGGATTAAGTGACAAAATTTCAGAATGAAACACTTTGGCCAGCAATATCTAAAAAAATGAAGAAGAAACCCTATTTTGGAGACCATGGGCAGAAAACTATGTATTTTTCACATGAAAGGAAAGTCACAACAGAAGAGACTGACAAAAGACAAGGTGATGCCAAGAGCTGAACTTTACCTCCAATTTGCAGAGAACAAGCTATTTGTCACCTAATCCCTTTTTGCATGAAGCCATTCATATGCCTCTCTCAACATGCTTTAACACAGTTGCCGTGGACAAAGTGCCTTGGATGGTCCTGTCACAAATTCATTCATTCTGACCTGTTGTGTTTTCTGTCGCTTTTTGTTGTTCCTCAGGACGAACAGGTGAAAAACGGAAAGGGAGACCGAAGACAGGCACTTTTGACGAATTTTGCGAGATCTGCAATGTTTCATTAATTTCCGACGGGGATAAAAAAAGCAGGTATTTTAGCTGTTTATATTGATTGTGAAGCTCGGAGAAAGAATTTCACAATGAAATGAACTTGATAATTTTCACATTGACAAAGAACATTATCATTGATTTCCATGTCAAAACATGGCTTGCTGCAAGACATTTCAGGGACATCGCATACTCATTGCTAGGTGCTGACAATGACCAGGTAACAGTAAGCAGTCGTCTGCTCAGTGTTACTGACGTCGCTTAAAAATTTAAGGATTTCAAACTTGCAAGCAATTGCTCTGGATTGCTACAGCATTGAAGTGCACCAATGCACACTCTCTAGTGCTGCAATTGATTATCACCAGCCTGTATGAGCATGTAGAACAGGATCTCTTTGATAACAAACCATTTAAAACCCAAAATATTAGCGTGCATAGGGTTGTTGTACAAGTGTTCCGAATTTCAGCAGCCTAACTCCGCTAGAACTATACCGGTGGCGAAGCTCATGTGCCACCATTATGAATCACCCTCGTATTGGTAGAGTTTACAGTTGGTGAAATAAATTTTCTCGTGTAAGGTGAAGCCTCCACGATTTTTCTGCTCGAAATTTGGCATTTCAATGACTCAATGTGAAGGGATTTGTTGAAAACGTGAAGATTTAAGGCAACCTTGAACGAGATCTATTTGAACTACTTTGTTTGAACAACTTTGTTAGATATCAAGCGCGAATTTGTTATTCAACAGTAAGGAGTAGTTTGTAAGAACAAAGGTTGACTATATCCCCCTCAATTTGCAGTCTTGCACTATATTTCCGGTGAGCCATTCTTTGTCAAGGACACAAGAATGAAGTGGCAGAGACACAATATGCGGAAAGTGCTTGCAAAAATCACGGGGACCCTGCACCTTAAAAGTACACAGATGAATAATTGCCATTTGTGGGAGCTGCAGGAAGAGTTGCTTCACCTGCATTGAGACACCTGGGGCATGCAAAGGCTAAGTGGACCGACGCAGTCAAATTGGCTGTTGACTGCGTCGACATAACAGCAGCTAGCAGTGGAGGTAATTGTCCTGAGGTGATCTTCAGGGCCCCATGCACGACCAAATTAGTGTGTCATGCTAATTCGCCACACTGATTTGATTGCCTAAGGAGCCCACTAACGGATATTGAAATTTGTCAAACTTGAGCAGCAATCTGGCAGAAGTCGGAACATATTGACAGATCTGGACAGCATGTCTTTTTGTGCTTTGTAAAAGGCTCATCTTTAAAAGAAAAACCAAAAAGTGTGACAAAGTGGGCGCAGACTTGAGATCCCAACAGCACAAAAACCACCAGAAACCAAGAATTGCACACAAATGAGGATAACACAGCCTGCATCGAGATGAATGAATGGAAAAACAACATTACCATGTCGACCATCTCACATGAAACTGTCTTTCGAAATCACTCTTTAACCATGACAACAACAAAGGAAACAAAAATGTCGACATGAAATTTTGAAGGCATAGCTGCTACTTCAGTCAAGCGAAAGAGGTATGGAATGCAAGATGGATGACTGAAGAAATAGACAAACTAGCTTGAAGTGACCAGACAAAAACATTGAAATGACCACAGACGAAAACATTCGTGTGACAAGCCAAGGTTTGACAAGCTCATTTTCTGAATCTGTCAGAAAACCCTTGAGCCAAGCTAATTTGATGGGACGACAGCATGAACACCCCATACACGAACATATCAGCGTGTCATGCGAATTTGCCATGCTAAAATGCCACAATATCTTTGATCGTGTATGGGGCCTTTATTAATTCAAGCTCCTGTCACAGGCATGATGACCTCTCTCAAGCTTGACCCACTTATTTTCTTGTTTTTCGAAAGGAAGAAATGAGTCTGTTGCTCCTTACAAAAAATTAAGGTCAAATTCGTATCCAGATATGGGATGTGTTGGGTTCTGTCCTTTGTATTCAAGAAAGGTGCTGATTTTGCAATTTTTATTACAAAATCTCCGCAATTGGGCTCCAACATGAAAGTTGTGCTCGTTTTTCCCACAGGCTTGCAAGTAAAAGTCATGTGGTATGTGTCTGTCATGACGAAATTTATGACAATGTGGTGCAGGGATGGTGTGTGGTGTGATGAAGTGTTTTTCTGAGCTCTGCAAGTTTTGCTACTCCACTCACAGTAAATGACAGTCTTTTCCCATTGCCTTTCTATGGCTGGCAGATGTTGCAAGCGAGACCGCCACACAATTCACATTTTGCACAGATGACTTTTGAATGAGCAACTCACATGAAAAGCTTTTCAGATTCTCGGTTGTTGTTCAAAGGTCAAAATCGTCAGTGTTTAAAAAATGGTTGCACAGCACAGGGCCCGTGGGCCCTCCCGCACGGAGCAGCAGGGGCCATTCTTACACCACTGCAGGAATGGTATTTCTCCCATACCATCTTTCAAGGTGTGCTGCAGACCTGGAAACATGGAAAAGTAGGTGAAATTCTCTGCCCTGGGAGTCCATGGAATTCTTTAAATGTCTCTCGAAAGTCAGATAATCTTGAAATTTCTCTGGAAATTAAGCGAAAATCAGAATTGAGAAGAAAAATAAAAGATTAATCACTAAAAGACAGGGTTTCTTGGCAAAAAAGGACTTCAGCATTGAGGTTTTTCTCTTCACCATAATGAAATGACTAATCTTCCTGCAAATACCCTGTCTTACCTCACTTCAGCTCTCCCTCCCTCAACACCTAAAGGATAAGGAGGTGTGATGATACCGAAATGTAGTGCAGGACTGCGAATTGAAGGGATCAGTCACGGTGCACACTAACAACTCTTAACTTCGTCATTTTACCCACAAGGCTTCAAGGAAACTATCGGCCATATTTCTCATTGCAACTCATGCTCGGGTTCAACTAAATAGCCAACAATAAAAGCAGAGGGATGCATGCATCATTCACAACAATGGAAAAAGAATGACTGTTCGTGAAAACAAAATTCTCCTAACACTGGGATATTGAGTTAAACCTGAGGATGAGATGCAATTTAATTTTTTAATTTAATTTAATTTAATGTTAATTTGCATGGGCAAGGCCCTGGCGCAAATCAGCAATGCAATGAAGATTAACATTAATGAGCAATGTCATGAATGTACAAGGATGAAATGCACACGGATAGTATCAGCTGGTTGTATATCAGCTGGTTGCATAACTTAAAACTTGTAACATAGAAACAAAAAAGATGTTATAATATCCCACGCTGTTCGGCCAGCCATGACCCTATGTTGCTTTTAAAGGTAGCCACACTTATATCCTCACCATTTCCGAAGACACGAGGATGAAGCAGATTCCATTCATTGACTGTTCTAGTGACAAAAGAATATTTTCCAACATCCTTGTAGGAGCACTGTGCTCGGAGCTTAAAATCATGGTCATGCCTCCCCAATGAGGAATACTGCCGCAATGAGGAATACTGCTGCATGTCTTCTATGTTATTCATGTCTTCCTTCATCAATGTTTTTTATCTCTCTGTTTCCCTTCTATAGCACATGTTTTCATTGAGATATGTGGAGAATTTGAGGGCACACGAAAGCAAGGACAAGAGAAATAGATCTCATAGTGATGATGACAAGGTTGGACCAAAGTCTAGAATTCCGACATCAAATCCTTCAGACACTCTGTTTCAGGACAAGTCAGAAAAGTCAGGTGTCCAAAGTGACTTCAATTCTCCAAATGGTAAAGGTCGGAAAAAATCACAAAACGTCTTCGTTCAAGACGTGCCAACCAGCAAGAAACCCCGGAATGAAATTTTGCCAACTCTGAGATCCACAGCGTTGATCCGGCAAACGGACAAGTTACATAACGAATTACAAAAGCTGCTCAAGATGCTGCGCCAGAAACAGACGAACCTGCCCGGCATGAATCCTCCAAATATTCAGCTTCAGAATTTACCAAATCCTCCAAATATGAGCATTCATGACAAAGATATTCAAGACAAATCAAATAAGGTTGGTTTTTTTTTGTTGTTGGCAGCATCATTATGTGGTTTTTTGTTATGGAACTTCTGAAATTGGCTCTCTTGTCTCAAACCTGCATATACAAGGAATAACGATCACAAAGTGACAAAATTGGACAATATTTTGATGAATCAATGGCATATTTGGAACTGTGAAAAGTGATAAAATCGGACGAGTTCATCATGAAAGTCGGCGTCAATGCGAAGGTTGGGTGACTCGGAACACGCAGTTTCTGCAGGGCGAGATGTTCAGAACGTTGGCATTTTTAACCCTTTTTGTTGATGTTTGACATCCTCATAATTCTAGATAGTTTGATTTATTTTCATTTGAATTTGGCCCGACACGATTTTCCAACTGAAAAGAGTCTCAACTCTCACAGCTCTTACATTGAAGGAGAATTTGTCAGCATCCGTGCAGACAGGTCTAGAGGGATGGAAATGGTGATTTGGTCCAGTGCATCCGATATATAAAGCCGTTGCATGAAACCATGTGATGTCATTCATTTTTGAAATCGAACATGGAAGAAAAGAGGAAAAGTCAATGGGAGTGAATGGCGAATAGTGGCGGCCAGCCCAAAGAAAGTTAATATCTCTTCAACCTGGTGAAGGATCTTGAATGATGAAACTTCTTGTGCCAGAAAAATTGGTGATTTTTGACGTAAAACAACACCATACTTTTCGCTGGTTAAATTCAGGATTTTATTGAGGAAATTGTGTTTATGTAAAGATGTAAATGCCGGGTCCCTGTCAGATATTTTCAATGATTGTGTGATTTTTTCCGTTGTAACATGGTTTCGACCTGTGAATGAGTTGTTAAGGAAGCCGTCAGCTTTCCAAAAACATTGCATTTGGACATTTGGCTGTTTTGTCAAACAAGAATACGACATGGCAGCATTATTTTGGTTTCGGCACAAGACCGCTCCCAAAATTGACGATGAGCACAACCAGGGCTTCCGGTACTTTTGCTCAGAAGTCCTCAAAATTGGGCATCTCATCGGTATTCTCCTTTGAAAGATGACCTTAGACCTATGCTACACTGTCCGCCAAAAGTCTTCGAACACGGACGTTCATCATTAACTTGGGGGCCAATCCAAAATGCACCGAGCGTCGCAAAGCTTATGATTCGCATGCAAAATGTAAAATGCTGTACCTGGTGCAATAGTTATATCTACACTGACCTCAGAAAGTCTGTGTTCCAGAAATTAGGGACCTGGCATCTGTAGTGTATCTAATTTCTACAGAACATGCTATTTCGTTTTTTTACATTCGATTCGACATGCTCTTGGTGCTATAAGGAATTAATTGAGTTGATGATGAATGTCTATGCATGTAGTGTAGCATAGGCCTGCTCTCATCTTTCATAGGTGAATATCTAAATTGTAAAATTTTCAATTTTGAGGACTCTATACAAAGACTTGGCATCTCTGGTCATGGGCAACACGGATAAAAGGGTCAAGTAGTGTCCAAATGCAATGATTTTGGTGTTTTTGGAAAGCTGAAAGTTTTCCCGGATTTTTATCACATATAAACTTGAACACATTTACTCCTCAAATAATTTCAGAATTTTACCAGTGAAAAATTCCGGACTGTTATACACCTCCGAAATCACCCATTTTCACATTTTCAACACAAAATGCTTCGTCGAAGTCCGTTAATTGGTTCAGGAGAAATTTATCTTTCCGTGGCTGACACACCCCGACCCACCGTTCACTCGCATTGTTGTTTCCTCTTTCCTTCCATCTTCTATTTTTTGGCACAGTTTTGTCACCCAATAAATAACAAGGGGAAAATAAGCTCTCCTTGATTTTAAGGCTAGTCACCTTTTCAGGAAAATGTTTTCTCAGGAGTTTATGGCCTAATTTTTATCATTGAAATTTTGAGTCACACCTTTTTGTTTCAGAATGTGAATTTAAGTAAAAATTTTGAAATTTTAAACTGCTGTTTTCATTTTGAATTATTCATAAAGGAAATTGTTTTAAGTATGAACAATGTTTGAAACACTTTCAAATTGTTAATTGCTGCTATGATTTTTCGTTCTAGCCCAGCACACTCCTTTCTGTCGCTGTTGACTCAAACCACATTGAATGTCTTCCTGGTAACTGGTTTAAGTGCCTGCTCTGTGATAATATGCTTCTGTATTCCGCTGCCTGCCTGGAGTCACACTGCAAGGGTAAGAAAGATTCCAAAGTCATTAAAACGTTGTTTTGATTTTTTCTTTTTTGTCAATATGTCGATGCTTGTTTTTGTGGGTCAAAAACTGAATTTTCAATGCCACTTCTCTTTGTTCTGCATGGTTTTTCTGAGAATGTTGGTGCGAAAAAAAAACAAGTGTGCAGACCATCGCAAATTGAAGAAAAATAGGTGCCAAAAACTGCTGCTTGCTGGTTTTGCATTGCAAGGTAGAAAATGCTCCCAAGATGCCATTTTTTCCGCAGAGATTCTGCGATTTCCTAACTAGGCCTGGTTTGACTGCCGTCTAAAATTTACCTTTTATACCGCTAGCAATGCATGCGCGTGGTTGCAGATCTTTTAGACATCAAATTTTGGAGATCTGGGCTCTGCCACACACTTTTTCACATTTGTGGCTTTTTTCTGGGAAGGGCCCATTTTTGCCGATCCCAGTTTAATCCACAGCAGTTGAGTCTTTGCTCATTTAGACCATCGTGGTGAATGTGATTCTTACTTGATGTTGCTCTTACCGGGTGAGTTCTGACTTGTTCCACCAGTGGCGTGCGGTGGGTGCCAGATGCAGGCAGGCACTTTTTCCAGAGCACTGTTCCCGAAGATGCGTTGCGCGAAGCGCAACGCCGGGGGAGGGGTTCGGGGAGGGGGTGTCCCCCTCCCCGAAGGGGAAGAAATTTTGAAAAATGGAGCCTCAAATGGTGCTCAGAATGCTCACGTTTTTGAAAAACTGAGAATTTTTTCACATCTGTAGGCATCGAGTTGAACACCAGCAAAGTGTGGACAACATATTTCAGTGAGGTGGTTCGAAACTGAGGTGAAAGGAAAAAATCACTTCGGCAATTTTAAAACAATCTTTCACAACAAGCAAAGCCCAGATGAGCGGCAGAAAGTTTCATTGGTGAGCAGTGTCCCGATGCCCCCCGTTCGCACAGGCCTGGCTTTGCCGCTGCAGGCCAATTTCAAGCTTTTTATCCAACAGGCATTTCCATGTTCAAGTTGTGTTTCCATGTTTTGTTGAACATTTGCACTTGCGAAATATCCCTTCCAAATCAAGCTCCGAAAAAGCGATATTTTCAGCGACGAACGCCAAAATGTACCATTTGAATGTCTTCATCAAAAACACAAGTTTATTGAAATTCATTGGCTTCACAAATTGTGGCACCGGCTTCAAAAGCTTATTCAATTGGGACCATATTTTACGAATTTTTGCCCACACACCAGAATCTGATGTTTTCACCAGCCAAATCCAACATTTCCCTTTTCTGTTTCCCATTCCTGCAAAAAACAACATTTGGCCCCACTTGACATTCAAAAATTGCGGCAGACAGCATGCCTTTGGTGAAGAGAGGTTTGCATTCATCGCAGGCTGCGCGATGTCATCACAGCAGAGGGCTGTAATCAGCTGGAGACAACGGAACAACACGAATCTGAATCTTCACGCTTTTGCTCGCTCGCCGCTGAGATGCAGCTTGAGCAAGATGCTGGAGGCAGATTTCAAAGTGCCTACCCGGCAACAAGTACTGCTCCACTTGCATTGGGTGGATTCACCTGACGGGATGGAGCGGTACAGGCTTCATCGCATCCCCACAGATCCCTCAAAGCAGGCGGAACCATTCTTTGCCTCTTGCGCCTCATGCGCCAACGGAGCAGTGGATTCGCTTGCGTCCGGAAGACCAGCGAGAAAGAGCGTGGGTTGAGGGGGGCGGGACCTCTGTGGTTGTTGGGATCTGGAAAGAAGGGAGTTCCCAGTTGAGGCGTCGTTCAGCAGACACCATCAGCAGGCAAATCAAAGTGTGCCTTTCTCGGAGATGGCTCAGTCCACATAAATTTGTGGACTTTGATGGCCCCGTTGCAAATTTTTGGAAAAAAATTAAAAATGCACAATTCATGAAATTTTTCTTGGGCAGGCAGCGCCTGCCTTGCCTGCCCTGACCGCACGCCACTGTGTTCCACTCCGCAGTTTTGTCGAATCTTGCTCGCTTTGATGGATGGACAGGGCGTATTAAGCAATTTGCTGCCCCTAGGCCAGAATATTTTTTTTACTGCCTTTGGTCTCGCAAAATGAAATTGATGATACGGGTTGGATAGAGCCAAACTCGCCCGATGAGAGCAATCTGGAGATAAGCAACCCTTGAGTTTCTGCCTTATCCTGTGGTGTTTCAAAAGATAACTGTTAAGTGATTTACGAATCAAAAACCATTCTTTTTATATTCTAAAAAAACTGATCTTCCTGTACCTGCTTGACATTTTGCCGTTCTTATTACGACTCTGTTAAGACTATTGCTTGATGCTTCAAAAAGCAAAGGGATGTCTCTTTGGAACAGACTACCGGGCGCGGTAAGATGTGCAGAAACACGACGTGTTTTCATAGCACTGTTCAGTACGTGGTTGGATGGCCAGAGTCTTAGTATATGAACTTGTTTGAGCCCATTTTTATTTTGTTTTTGCCGTTTTCTTTCTTTTTTTTCTCTCAGCTATAAAATGACTGCCTTTGTCTGCTTTAAAATGACTGCTTGTTTTTTTTTTTTTTGATTTCTTTGTTTTCTGCTTCGTTTCACCAAAATCATTTGAAAATTCAAATTTCTGTGCATTGTAAAAGGGATGCCATTACGGAACATTCCCGGCATCTCTTCAAGACTTGTGTTTGTCAAATTATTTTCAAAAATTTCAAATAAAGGTGAATTTCAATTCAATTCAATTCTTGTTTTTCGTTTCCGTTCTCCTTACAGGTGAAAAGCATACATCAAGGCAGAGAGGGCAAGCCGTTCCAGCAAAAGCAGGACCAGAATCCAAAAATCCAAGTGATGCTACAGGAGCCATTCCGGCAAACCCGATATCAGAAACTGAAAGTTCTGCAGATGCTGCAGGAGCCTTTCCGTCAAAGGCTGCACCAGAATTCAAAATTCCTAAATGTGCTGCAGAAGGCGTTCAGGAAAAAACAAGGCCAAAATCTGAAAATCCTATCCATGCTGCGGGAACCATTCCGGCAAAGGCAGGACCAGAATCTGAAATTCCCGTAGATGCTGTGGGGGCCATTTCGGCAAAGGCAGGACCAGAATCTGAAAATCCTACAGATGCTAAAGAAGCAGGACCCGAATCTGAAAATCCTGTAGATGCTGCGGGAGCCATTCCGGCAAAGGAAGTACCAGAATCTGAAATTCATAAAAATGTTGGTGGTAAGTGTGCACCACTGTCAATATAGGTAAAAATAGGTAAACTGGTAAAGTGAATAATTTTATCTACAGTCATTAATTTATACAAAGTGAAGAACGGGGTCAGCTCGGCGCACAACTAGCAACAGGGCGCAATTTGCAGGGGGTATGGGAGATAACCCCCCTCAGTTATGAAACATTCACACAAATCAGAATATTTTACCACAAAGTTGGGGTTTTCCCCCCTCCCCCAATTAAACTTCCAACAAGTCAGACACTGACTTTCAAAACAAATGGCAGTCCACTTGAGCTTATCAGGTACACTCACCATGGTGCCTGTCCCTGTAGTAGCATGAAAGGCAAAGTGCCAGGGAGAACACATCCTATGGGCACAGTGAAGAAAGGAGACATAAGCAGATCAATGACACCCAGGATGGCAACCAAATTATTGAAAACAAACGAGAAAGTTCCTGAATATGCCACTAAGCCAAACAGTTAAAGATGCTTGGTATTGAAGCAGAGTCAGCTGAGATGAATATTGAATTGCAATTTTCTTTTCGTTTCTTCTTTTTGTCTGTATGTCTATTTTTCTAAATTTAAAACAAAAACTATGCGTGGTGATGCATGATGATGCAAAATTAGCAAGCACGTGGGAAGAACGAGGAAGAGAGAAATAATTGTTATCTATCGGTTCCAAAAAAGGATTTAAAATCGGAAATCCGTGAAATCGAAAAAAAAAAACCAATATCGGTCAGGCCCTGTTTTCACATAGCAAGGTGTGGAAACTTGGAGATTGCATATTCACAGAAAATTAATGACTAACTTGACGCTATTCAGATCTCCAAATCAGCAGGGTTCACTTCAGCTTGATTGCACACTTATGAGGATGTGTACCACCATTTTGTCGACGCTCAACATCCAAGAGTGCCGGTACCTAATGCTAAGTGTTTGCTAAGTGTTTGGCACTCGGCACCTCCCACAGTCCGCACCATACGCGTTACATTTGAATGGCTGAGCCTTCTCTGGCCGAGAGACTGACATCCGAATGAAAAAAAAAAAACACTGGAAAGAGCACACCTCAACTGGCAAAGTACCAACCCCAGCTCAGCAGCAAGCAAACGTTGAAATGGGAAATGTACACGAAGTTAACAGCATCTTCAAACTGTGTTCCTGCCACACCATCAAGCAACGGCTGATGACTGCATTCGGGCTATTTTCCATAGAAGCAAACTGAACCTGAACTGAACGTTTGAAATCCCTTCCTTGAATGGTCAACTGGCCCAAATTACAATAGTGGAAAGAATATGTGCGTCAAGAGACATCAAAAACATTCACGCTGACTTCAGAAAACATACCTTCTGCAAGTTACTTTTACTCGCTGATATGTGATTTAATTTACCATGTCGAATTAGATACGCCTTGTCCGTTCGTAGAGTTTATCTTGTGACACAACAGTTTCGCACCATCACGGGGAACTTCTTCAGGTGTAAAATATCAAAGAGATTGATATGAGAGATGAGGAATGAACTGATGAACTGAAGAATGTGGTGGAGTTAAAACTGGATGAAAAAAAGGTTAACCCTTAACCACCCGAGGGGTGGTCCAACGGATCCACCCAATTTTATTTTCTCAATATTTTTCCCCCCGGGCCCCGACGATCCTGGCCTCCCAGCTATGCCTCAGGGGGGATGGGGTCTACCATGCCCTACAAGCCTAAAAAAATCCATCAACTAATTTGGGAAATATTGGCGAGTGGTCCATTGGACCACCCCTTGGTACTTTACGGAAATTAAAAATTTGGAAAATCCCAAGGGGTGGTCCATTGGACCACTTGCAGATATATCCAAGAGCAATGAAGTTGTGGGGTGCCACGGGGTCCAATACCATCCCATCACCCACATGGCATGCATAGGTTTCACATTTTGCCAACTTTGGTGCCAGTGGCGCTTGGTGGTCCATTGGACCACCCCTTGGGATGGTTAGGAGTCATAAAATAGGACAAACCCAAGGGGTGGTCCAACAGACCACCATGCATTTCATTGCTGTACTCAACCTTTTTACCAATTTTCTCTCTTACCTAGCATTGTTTTAGCTGCTCTGTGCATAAGTGTCTGATTAGGGACAGTTGTGATAATTATTTGGACAAACATCTTTTGTGCACCTTTTGATGATCGATAGTTATCGATAGCTAATTTTGGATAACCAAAAGTGGATCTGTTTCATGCTTGAAGTCTCAACTGTATCGATTTTGTACCCAAACAACTTTCTTTTTTGCCTGGTAAGTCCAAACTAAATAAAACTGAGGATTGGGAGAAAGGTGGTCCGTTGGACCACCCCTTGGGATTTTAGAAATTGTGGGGTGGTCCAACAGACCACCCCTTGGGCATAACTAACAATTCACACAACGTTGATTTTTTGTGAAGTGGTCAAAGTTCAAATTCCATATTGACCAATGCCAGGCTGTTCGTTAGCATTGGTTTCATAAGTGTGTTCAATGATTTGAACATTCAACATGTTATATAGAAATGATTAAGGAAACAAAAAAATAGCGGAAAAATGGAAAAAGTTTTGGTCGAATTTTCTGCTTTGGAGGGGAAGTAAAACCAAATCACGTAAAACAGAGGCGTCCATTCTAATTTTTCTCACATTCCATTATTTTATTGTCGTTTTGAATTCAATAGCATCAAGATATGTCAATATAATCAGAACTTATTATCGTTTGAAGTTTTTCCTAAAAAACGCAGCCGAAACCTGACCTTCGTGGCTATCGGATGGTAAAAATGTGGGAAGAAACCATCCTAGACTGGCCAAATTTTGCATGAGACATTAAAAATGATGCAGTTTGATGAGAAAAACCTTACTGGGCCCATTAACAGACGGGATCATGGGGTGGTCCGACGGACCACCCCTTGGGTTGTTCTGTAGGGTACGGACCCTTTGGGAGGTTAAGGGTTAAAAACAAAGGAGATATGGCACTGGAGAATGTTGAAGTTGGACTCAAGAACTGTTGTGTCACAAGATGAACTCTACGAACGGACATGGTAAATTTAATTCAACCCGTTCGTGGTGCACGTGCTTCAATTGTTCACTGATATGTGGCGTCATCATAAAGTCTTTTTCAAAAACGAAAAGAAACATGAAGATGTGCATGTGGCACTCCAAACTTTTTATTGAATTATTGTTCCCATATGAGTTGAGACCGTGCCGAATTAAGGTTCCAAATGAATGGCCTTGTGCCGATATGGTGGCGCACATCCCGAAAACATCGTGTAACTTGTCTGATGCCTCGCAGATTTGTAGACAGTTTTTATGCTCTCAACAGGATTGGTTTTACATTTCCTTTTGTGATTTTTTTGCAGCTGAGGCCATGCCAACAAGTGAAACAAATGGAGATATGGTTTGTCCCGATATCTTTCTAATTTTGCTTGTCCCTGAAATTTGTGACAAAATGCGCAAGTTGTCCTTTGAGGGAACGTGTACCTTCCACAAACACCACCATAGAGTTTTCCTGTGATGTCACAAAATAGCTGCACTGGCCAATTGTGTTTTTCTTGCGAATCTTTCCTTTCCATTTTTTCTTTCCGAGTAAGTTTTCATGTGCCGCTGAAGTGTGCGTAGAAAAGTTTAAAGTTTCCATCTGTTTGAATAGAATCCCAGTCCTGGCAAAGTGATGTTTTCTCTGCCAATATTAAGTCTGGCAAAGTGATGTTTTCTCTGCCAAGATTACGTGAAATCAATTCTGCTATTTTCATTGGTTCATACTTAAAGTATCGTGTTTCCTGGCTGAAATTTTTTTATCTACGAGTACCTCACCATTTCCGAGTGTTCTTGCTTCTATTGACACAAATTACTCTTAAGAAAAATTTGTTTATCCAGAACGGACCTTTTTTTTTGCCTGTTTCTGATCAGGTTTAGAATTGACCCCTGGCCCATGCCTTCCAATTGTGTCAGAAACTGCTTGGCGCATGTTAACTATTTCTAGCAACAACGCTCAGCTAGGTATTATCTGACCAACTGAAGGGATATTTGGACTGCACGGTCCCGATTAACAGCCCTCCATTGATTTTCAATTCGTAACGATTGTGGGCAAGCTGCTACATGTACTCGGCTCGAGTGGGAGTCACAATCATGTTCCTCAGTTCTCGTTAGAAATGTTTTTTATTTTTTGATAAATTTAGGCTGAAGATAAACTGCTGCGGAATTCCCAGGAATATCAAAATAATCAGGTTGCAACGATAACCTACAGGTGTGGCAATTGTGACTATGCCGCAACGTCAAGAGAGCAGTTGTCTGAACATCATAAACTAAGCCAGCATAATTTGTTTAAATGCGATCAGTGCGACTACACGCGGTGCTCAATCCTATATGCGAGGGCATAATCAAGATATTCACAAAGTGAAGAAGTGCCACGCATGCGACAAAACGTTTAATGGGATAAGTGCGAGAAGTCTTCGAAAGCTGCACAAAATTATTGAACACGATGTTGATTTGTTAAGTGTTTCATCATTCATTTCTGCACAAAAGTTATGGTGAGTACACTGTACATCCATGCAAAGCTTTTCATTTTAGTGCCAAACTTTTAATCCCCTTCCTTTTACTAGGTGTTTCATTCACATAACCGTTGTTGAAAATGTAGTTGACACCAATTTCAGTTAAGTCATCACATTGTCACAGATTTCACTGATTCAATATTTTATATTTGCATCAAATGGCAAATTATTGATCAAATAAATAAATAAATAATAATAATAAATAAATTTTTGGGCTGGCAGTGTGGCATCATCGTTAGAAAATACATTCCGTAAAGAATCAAGCATGGAAATGTTTCTTTCCGAAGCTCTCATGGAGCAGTCAAGGCTATTTAGGCAAAAGTTGCTGTTATTCGGCCTGCTTGACAACTCAACAACTTCATGTTGTTAAAACCCGATTTAAATGTGGCCATATTTCCACTGACACTGAATGGAGGGCTGAAGAGAAAATTGACTTGAGAGGCTTTTGGCAGATCATGCAAAATTATTGTGATTTTGAATGATGAAGGCGAAAAATATGAGAATTATTTACAGAAAAGCAGTTATGAAAATAATCGGCTGAATTGGTGTTTTCCTAAAAATTTCGAAAAAGGCAAAATTTAGCTCAGAAAGGGTTCTGTTGCCCCCTTTGCCCTACCTCTGAATCTGCCACTGATCTTAACATTTTTTTTAATTCATTTTGAGATCTAGATTTGCACCAACAGGAGGTCTGTTAAATCAAAATTAAACACTCGAAATGTTGTGTTTTCGTGGGGACGAATGATTTTGCCGGCTATTTTAGGAATACAGTGGCACATAACAAAAACAGTTCTTCTTTCTTCCAATTTTAGATGAAGTAAATGTCGTCCTTGACATGGGACAGGGGAATAAAAAAGGTTGTATCACATGCGACGTGTACAGTCTCAAACCAACACATTTTAAGGAAGTAAGAAATTCAATGTGCCATTGTGAAATAAATAATGTGTTGTAGTATGGTCTTTGTCATGAAACATGACTGGGCACTAATACATAGGGATTGTGCATGTTAACATGACTGTTAGGGATTGTTAGAGCCCACGATTTTTCGTTTTTATTTTTCAGCAATTTCGTTTTGAAGATTTGAAATTTCGTTTTTTTGTGTTGAAATAAAAGTGAAATTTCGTTTTAATTCGTTTTTTGCTTTGGCCATTTAACAGGTTAACTTGTCACAAAAATTGATTTCTGGGGGTCTCATAATGAGGCAACAACAATTTGCAAGTGAAAATAAAAAAGCAAGGAAAAGAAAATCATCTGGCAGCTATGTCTGGATAGAGCA
>JASGXE010015080.1:0-35894 GCA_030068105.1 Sinentomon sp. SZTP_YWyxl
TCTCATTTCGAATCTTCCTAATTTTATTTCAGGTACATTAATTTCCAAGCATAAAGCATGCGTAAATGTGAATCAAATTGGTGAATTGAATGAAGATTAGGTAGGTACACCACAAATGGGGATTGCGCAAATTCAGGAAGACAGAGCATGGGTTCCAGAATGAGGCGAGACACCATTAAGAGGTAGGTAGGTTAGGTGGTACCAACCTACTTGTCTCAACAAAGTAAGGCAAGGCAGGTGGGTACCTACCACTAGTTACCCCTACTATAAGTGCCATTAATGCATGTGGGTAGGCCTATGTCCCTCAGAATAAAACACGAGACGCACTAGAGGTAGGTACCTACTAAGTAGCGAGTATAGGCAGGTACCTACACCTACCTATCATTGGTTCCAGAATGAGGTGAGTTGAGACACCAGCTATAGGTACCTACCTAGGTACCTACCTCTCTTGATAAAGCAAAGCAAGGTAGGTAGGCACCTACGACTAGTTACCTACCCTGACTTAAAGTGCCATTAATGCATGTAGGTAGCTGCCTATAAGCATAAGCATAGCATGTACTTATGCCTGGCCTGGTATGCAGGTAATGCTCTGCAGCAAAATAAATGCAGAGAAAGGAATGAAAAACACAAGGCAGGTAGGTAGGTACCTAGTTAGGCAGGTACCAAGAAGAGGTTTCCTCTCTCCAGCCGCCGACGCGATCGGATCGGAAAATTTTGCCAGCGCTCGAATTTGAAATTCAACATGGCCGCCAATTGAGCCATTTTTCAGTGTTTCGATTCTCTTTTGCGTTGTTTCCGACTTTTTTGCGGTGAAGCAGTGGTCTGTCCTGTGGAGCCAGTTGAGTGTGCTGAGACAGCCGAGAGTGTGCTGAGATTGTGAGACTGTGACACTTGAGCGCATCGGATTCCGGTCGGTGGTCCTTTTCGCTTCCCGACAAAGTAAACCTTTCAGGTGGTTAGGACGGAGAGGACCCGCGACAATTGGGAGACGGTGCATCTCGGGTGTTACATGCGTGACCTAAATCTGCAGGACAGACGGCTGTTTTGTTGCAATGGGGTCGGAAATGGCCGCAGTGGCAAATCTTGTTTTTTCATTCTGGCTTCTGTTGTTTTTGTTTTTTGCTTTCACCTCAAACCCCACATCCAGTTATTTTTCGTTGGGGCTTGGCGTCAAGCCACCCATAGGTAGGTACATCATAAAAAATCCAATTTTAGAAAATTTTCTCTGGCTCCTTCCCATGATTTTTCCGATATCGCCCTGAAGGCTCATGGGTCAATTTCTCTTGGTAGACAGAATTGGATTTTTGGTCGTGGTGCTTTGTCCCTCGCCTTGGGCTCTTGTCTTTTCCAGCTTCTGCTGATTTGTTGTGGAGATGTTGAGCAGAATCCTGGGCCAACTCCCACCCGTATCCCAACTTCCAAACCAAAATCGGCAAATGCTGCTGCCGGCAATTCCAAAAAATCAAAAGCAAACCTTGATTCCGATTCTGATGATTGGATCATGTGTGATCAGTGTTCACAATGGATACCTTTTGGATCGTCTGGATTGTCTGTGTCCATTCAGGATGCGGGTGCCCTGCCATATACTTGCAGATATTGCATCCTCACAGCTGAAGTGGCTTGTTTAAGGGCCGAAATTTGCAACCTCAAAGCAGAGATGCTGGAGTTGCGCAGACCAAGGTCACCACAACCGCCGCCACCACCACCCTGCCCACTCGTAGCAGATGTCTCCATTCTTAAAGCGCAGGTGTTGGAGCTGAGCAAATCAAAATCACCACCTCCTTGCTCAATTGCTGTTGGCTTGCCTGCAGAGAGTTCAGCTGGAAGCACACCTGTCAGATCTGGTCCTGCCCTCAATATCCGTAAAAACAACTCTTTTTCTCCTCCTGCCCCTGGTCCATGCATGCAGGCTGAGCCTGCCCCTGCCACCTCTTCTGTCAGGAAAAGTGATAGACCAAAGGACGTTGTCTTGTCAATTGGAAGCTCAAATTTAAAATACCTGTACCCTTTTCTTGGCAAGGCAGGTAGATAAGTGTCAACAGGCAGGTTACTTCGTCAGTGATATTAGGCCAATCTGTTTTGGCTGAAAAGGCATATCATAGGTAGGCGCCTAGCCAAACGATGGTAGGTAGGTAGGTACCCACCTTAGGGCTGTGCGAATCGGCTTTCGAATCGAATCGAATCCTGCTTCTTCGAATCTCGAATCGAATCCAAATCCCGTCTCCACTTTCGAATCGAATCTTCTCTAGTCGAATCGTTAAGTTCGAATCGGCATCGAATCGAATCTCATTTCGAATCTTCCTAATTTTAACTCAGGCACATTAATTTCCAAGCTTAAAGCATGCGTAAATGTGAATCAAGTTGGTGAATTGAATGAAGATTAGGTAGGTACACCACAAATGGGGATTGCGCAAATTTAGGAAGACAGAGCATGGGTTCCAGAATGAGGTGAGATACCAGCAAGAGTTGGTGGGTTAGGTGGTATCTACCTACTTGTCTCAACAAAGTAAGGCAAGGCAGATAGGTGTGCCGACTGGCAGGACTTACCACTAATTCTTCCTGTTCTCTAATCGGCTCTACTTAGTTGAATTCAATTTAAGTCTTCTTCATAAATTGGAACAGATATTAAGAGGCACTTCACCACTCACTATAAGATCCTATATCCTAAACACACAGGTAATGCACAAATCCTTCATCTAAATTTAATAAAATAAAGAGAAGAATGCAAAAGTTATTATTCAATCCAAATTAACAAACAACATAAATGCAAGTGCTTCTCACAAAGGTACAAATACGAGTATTTGCTCAGCTCAACATGGGAAGACAAAGATTGCACAAGACAAAAAACAATGGTCCACCGCAAAAAACCAGCAATTTGCAAAAAAACCGTCGGGCAAGTTTTCTCACGGGATGCCCTCGCCTACCCATAAAAAAACAACTGAAGTGAGGACATATCCCACAGTCCCAACTAGAAATTTATCCTATCCCCAGTTTCGGCCATCTCCTAGCCAACCCCAAAACTTCACTACCATAGGCCTTGCTCCCAATCTCCAATTTCCAATGCCGTCCATTTTCCCACTTCCCACCACCTTCATCTTCATGCAAACTTCTACATTTTCCCACCATTTCTTGCAACCCTCCTACCACTCTTCTCACGGACACCACATCTTTTTGAACCTCAAACTCTCTCCCTCTTTCCACCCTTTTCACTGACACCTCCTTAACTCTCTCCATCCTCCTTGAATCACTCTCCTCTGACTCCACACTTACCAGTTGCCCTTTCCTCAGCTCCTTCTTACTTCTCCACCTTTCACCACTAATCCATCCGCTGCCATCTTCACCACCACTCACTTCCTCAACATGCAACTTCTCGTTCTGGGACAGTTTTGTTGGGGTGTCCCTGTCTTCCCACTTCCTTGACTCCTTTACCGACACCACATTCTCACTTTGGTACCTCTGTTGCCAACTTCCGCAACCCATATCTTTCTTCACCTGACTCTGTTCAACCGCACTTCCGCCTCCCTCATCTTCTTCCTTCACTACCATCTTATCTTCTTCTTGTTCTAACCCCAATTTAACGCCTGTAAGCCTAACCTCACCAACACAACTTCAAAGACCACCATCCAGTCTCATCCCTTCTGACAACTTCTCTTGTCGTTGGGCATCACTCTCCTCTTCCATGACACTGACATCTTCCGATTCCACTATCTCACGCTGACTTTCTCCCTCCAACTGCCCTCTCTCATTGTCACTACCATTGATCCTCACTTTCCCTCCTGTCTCAACAACACTTTCTAGTGCCTCATGCTCTCCCATTGAGCAGCTTGAGCTCAACTCTTTGCAAATCCTTGCAATAAATTCCAGCAGCCCTGAATCCTCAAACCAATCCTTTTCCCACAAGCGACTTCTCTCATCAACCTTGCTCACAACTTCTTTCTCTCTTTTCTCAGAAGTCAAGCCATCTTCCTTTCCCAAACTGCTTTCACTACACTTCTTCACACACTCCACCTCCTCTGAAACACTCTGCTCCACAATCACCTCAATACTCTGCTCCTTCACACACTTCTCTTCCTTATCCTTCTGGGCTAGTTTTAACGGGGCGCCCTCGCCTACCCAACTGTCTCCTTTACCATGACATCCTTGTTCCACCAACTCCTGTCTCCTTGACTCCACTAACATTTCCTTTATCTCTTCAATTCTTCTCTCAACATCGTGAAGGATGGCCTTATGCTCAATACTCATTCCAACTCCTCCTTCCAACCAACCCTTCCCTTCCAAATAATCCAAATACTCTACCTTTCTCCACAACCAAGACATTTTGAGCTTTATGTTCTCCAGCTCTATTCCCTCTTCACTTTCCAAAGCTTCTACCTTCTTCCTCAACTGCTCCACCACTTCTACCGCTCCATTACCTGCTTCCTGTTTCCCAAAATCTGACTCTAGCTGCCTCATCACTTCCGGTTCTCCAACCCTAACCTCAGCTTCTACACCTCTACTCTGAGCCCTACACCTACCTCGTCTCCAATTTTCCATATTCATTCCCAATGCTATCATTATATCTCTCCCCAAAATCATATCCGCAGTCTTGACATCCGGTATTACCAAAACTCTCCCTTTCCATTTCCCTCCCCAAAATATCAATTCTACCTCTGCACAACCAATATCATCAATCTTCCTACCGTCGACCGTCACTACCTCCTTTTCTTCCTTCCTTACATACCCACCATATCTCTTAAATAAACCACTTCTCATAACTGTCCTAGTTGCATCTATATCTGGCACAATATCCAATGGAATCATTCCTTGCCAGCTTTTCCACGTTGCACGTACACATGGAAAATATCCCTCACCTATGCCCTCTTTATCTTTCACCTCCACTGGAACCCTGCCAACCAGTTCCCTCACTTCCCTCTCTTCTATATCACCCTCTGACGCGTGTCCTGTCACGGTCGCCATAAATGTGCCGACTGGCAGGACTTACCACTAATTCTTCCTGTTCTCTAATCGGCTCTACTTAGTTGAATTCAATTTAAGTCTTCTTCATAAATTGGAACAGATATTAAGAGGCACTTCACCACTCACTATAAGATCCTATATCCTAAACACACAGGTAATGCACAAATCCTTCATCTAAATTTAATAAAATAAAGAGAAGAATGCAAAAGTTATTATTCAATCCAAATTAACAAACAACATAAATGCAAGTACTTCTCACAAAGGTACAAATATTTGCTCAGCTCAACATGGGAAGACAAAGATTGCACTGGACAGGATATCTCCTCGCTTCTTCCTGCAACTTCACTTAACTGTTCTGAAACAGGTTTGATCAACAGACAACTCTTCTTTTTGTCTGACAGATAGGAAGCTAGGACCTTCTTCTAACAGGCGAATGATTTTGGTGCACTGAATGTTCCCTCTCCACCAGAACTTCTTACAATGGGTCTAGACACGGTTCGTCACTATTTGACCCTTCTCCTTTCAGTTCTCTAAGAGTCTGACTTCGTGGTCTTGACCAAGTGAGGTATACAATCCAATCAGGGCTAGTGACTCAGCAAATTGCCCTCTTCTTCACTGGACAACCACAATTGGTCATGAAGATCCAATATTTCTTCAAATTGGTTGTCCCTTCTCATTCCTTATTGAAAAAGGCCTCCACCACACATCTCTTCTCAATGGAAACCATGTTTCCCTCTGTAAAACAAATCCTCTGTGTTTCCCCCTCCCCCCCACCTAGAGGAATAGAAAGAAGGAAGAAATTAGCACATTCAACACGCCTACCGTTACATAGGTACCTACCACTAGTTACCTCTACTATAAGTGCCATTCATGCATGTGGGTAGGCCTTTGTCCCTCAGAATAAAACACGAGATGCACTAGGTAGGTACCTACTAAGTAGCTAGTATAGGCAGGTACCTACCGTCTATCATTGATTCCAGAATGAGGTGAGGTGAGACACCAGCTATAGGTACCTAGGTACCTACCTACCTCTCTCGATAAAGCAAGGCAAGGCAGGTAGGTACCTACGACTAGTTAGTTACCTCCTGACTAAAAGTGCCATTAGTGCATGTAGGTAGCTGGCAGCTGCCTATAAGCATGTACTTATGCCTGGCCTGGTCTGGTATGCAGGTAATGCTCTGCAGGAAAATATATGCAGAGAAAGGAATGGAAAACACTAGGCAGGTAGGTACCTACCTGGTAGAGGTCACATGATGGAAGTGTCAATAGGCAGGTTGCTTCGTCAGTGATATTAGGCCAATCTGTTTTGGCTGAATAGGCATATAGGTGCCTAGCCAAACGATGGTAGGTAGGTAGGTACTAGGTACCAACCTGATTACAATCTGATTTTCCTTCCTGCTGATAACCTGGTTAAATGGCAGGGCAAAATCTCCATCCAATATCTTGTACAAAATCATCATGAAAGAGAATTGGCTAAAAATATTGAAGATAATGAGAGCTTTTGCTGACAAAAACTGGAATACAAACATTTATCGTATTCCAGGTTTTTTTGTTTTTCTGGTAGCAAAGATCACAGCAACACAGCAAACAAGACAAACACAACAAAAAAAAGCCAAAATGAACTTGCTGAACACCAGAAATGGGTGCACCATGTCTTTTCAGGTTTTCCAACACAGCAAACAAGACAAAAACAACAAAAAAGCCAAAATGAACTTGTTTGCTGAACACCAGAAATGGGAGCACCATGTCTTTTCAAGTTTTCCAACAGAGCAAACAAGACAAAAACAACAAAAAAGCCAAAATGAACTGGCTGAACACCAGAAATGGGAGCACCACGTCTTTTCAATTTTCTAACACAGCAAACAAGACAAAAACAACAAAAAAGCCAAAATGAACTTGTTTGGTGAACACCAGAAATGGGAGCACCATGTCTTTTCAAGTTTTCCAACACAGCAAACAAGACAAAAACAACAAAAAAAAAAGCCAAAATGAACTTGTTTGGTGAACACCAGAAATGGGAGCACCATGTCTTTTCAAGTTTTCCAACACAGCAAACAAGACAAAAAACAACAAAAAAAAACCAAAATGAACTTGCTGGACACCAGAAATGGGAGCACCATGTCTTTTCAAGTTTTCCAACACAGCAAACAAGACAAAAGGTCAAAAACAACAAAAAAAGCCAAAATGAACTTGCTGAACAGCAGAAATTGCCAGAAATGGGAGCGCCATGTCTTTTCAAGTTTTCTGTCAAAATCCCCGATAACGTGCGTACACTAGACGGCGGATCGGCAGTGCAGGCAATGGGAAAACATCTGACGCACGCGTTCGCGAAAGAGATGGCTACCATCTAGTGTAATTCAGTTATTTCAAGATGGCTTCCAGGCGGCATCCACTTGGTTGTTTGACTTTGCCATTCGAAATTTTGGATCAATGTTGATGATTTTTGAGCTTTTTTTTTTGCAAAAAAGTTTTCAAATTTTTTATTTGAGATTCGAGACTCGATTCGAATTTTTTTCGAATCCTTCAAGAATCTCGAATCGAATCCTTTTATTCGAATCTTAAATCTTGATTCGAATATCACCACATTTTTCGAATCGAATCTTTTCGAATCGAATCAGGCAAGATTCGAGATTTTCGAATCGAATCTTCGAATCGAATCAAGATTCGCACAGCATTATTCCAGGGAAATCAAATCAGCATCACGGAGAAAAGCTTGAACTCGGTTGTGGGTGACAGTGGAGGCAGCAGGAATCTTTGGGTTGAGATAGCTATTCAGAGCCAAAGCAAAGCAGCTACTCGACCCAGCATTGGCACCAGAGGGACCTTGACTGGAAGTTTTGCTATTGTGGAACTTCCAAAACTGCTTTGATGTGATGACATCATTGATTGCAAGCTTCTGAACAAAACGTGCCTCAATGAAATTCAGATTGTTTTGGTAATCCTTTAAAGCAGCAGCATAAAGAGGGAACAGATTCTGGTTTGAGGAGCAGGAAGAAAAAAGGTTCAACATTTTGAAGTATTTTTGGCGAAGACTGGCATTAAACCAAGGTGGGAAGGACAGATTTCTAATTTTAATTGGATCCCGCCTAGGAATAAAGTGATCAATGGTCAAAGTGCAAACTGTCTTGAATTCAGTCCAGAGCTGGTCAACTATGGGGTCAAGATTACAGAAGTCAAGCAGAGCAAAGTCAAGTAATCTATCGACAGCATCCCTGTCGTATTTGTCAAAAAGATATGTGCGGCCAAGGTCACTTTGGTGGGAAGGGAGAGGGGGAGGTGCACAACAATCAACCTGGAAACAGGCACTTATCATAAAGTGGTCACTCATGCAGGGTTGAGCATAGGGGGGGGGGGTAGGGGGGGGTTACCCCCCCTGGCCTTCGGCCGAGGTTACCCCCCCCAGCCTTTTTCCGACGGTACCCTTGGCCGAAGGCCAAGGGTACCGTCGGAAAAAGGTGGGAAAAGAGTCCTGGTGTATGTGCAGGGCACACACCAGGACTTCAATAGGAGCAACATTGTTTCTTTGTACTTTCTGTTTTGATTCCCCTGCCGGAAAAAGGCTAGGGGGGTAACCTCTGCCTTTGGCCGAGGTTACCCCCCCTACCCCCACCCTAGAATGTTGCTGTCAAAGTCCTTCCTGGTGTGTGCCCTGAACACACCAGGAAGGACTTCAATAGCAACATTCTGTTTCTTTTGTACCTACTTCCTTTTTGATTCCCCTGCCGGAAAAAGGCCAGGGGGGTAACCTCGGCCTTTGGCTCAGGTTACTCCCTATCCTTTTTCCAAGGGTACCTACCTTTGGCCAAAGTCCTCGTGTGTCCTGCACACACCAGGAAGGACTTCAACAGCAACATTCCTGTTTTGATTCCCCTGCTGGAAAAAGGCTAGGGGGGGGGGTAACCTCGACCTTCGGCCGATGTTACCCCCTAGCCTTTTTCCGAGGGGACCCTTGGCCGAAGTCCTGGTGTGTGCCCTGCACACCCCAGGACTTCAATAGCTACATTCTGTTTCTTTTGTACTTTCTGTTTTGATTTACAGAAAATGGTAAAATGAAAAAAAACTCATCCAGAAAGTCGTGTCTGACAGTTATTTCCTTGCTCCATCTATTGCGACTGCAAACCCTCCAGGATACGGAAAAAAAGGACCTGAAATGTCGTAAAATGGCATCTGAGGACCCCTAATTTTTCAAAAAAGCTTCAGCTTTTGGGGGACGCTGTCCCCCAAACCCCCTGCCGGGGCGCTGCCCCCTGGACCCCCGCTGGGGGGCACAGCCCTCCAGACCCCCCATGCTGGGGGGCTGCCGCCCCCCAGACCCCCTGCATTTTCGGTACCCTACCCCCCCCGTCGTAGACCCCTTTACCCCCCCTCTAAGGTACCCTACCTTGCCCATCCCTGCATGAGTCACTCATGCCTATAAAGGATTTAATTGACATTGCTGTTGACTGTGGACAGTGAAAAATAAGATCAATAGCTGTTCCAACATTCGGCTCAAGCATGTCAGTGGGTCGAGTGACAATGTTCACAGCCTGACTCAGAGAAAACCTGTCACATAGGCGTTGCAATCCCTCTGGATAAACACAGTCTGCTGGGCAAGGGAGGACATTGAGGTTGAAGTCACCCATGATGAAAATCGGCGAGCTACAACCAAGTGGATGTGACTGCAGGCATGGAGTGATTGCTGCCAGGAACTCTAAATAAATTGCAGTGAAGCAGTTTATGGACTCGCTGGGAGGTCTATACAGCAGCAAAAGATAGGCGGGAGGGTAAGAAAATCCCAGAGAAACTACAATAAATTCAAGTGCTTCACTGCTGTAAACTAGCTTGGGCTGCAGGGAATGTTTCACTCCCAAGAGCACCCCTCCACCAGTTCTCAAGCGATCTCTACGAAAAACTGTATATTTTTGGGGAAGAATGTCATTTTCCGTGCATGAATCGTCGAGCCAAGTCTCTGTGACAGCCACACAATCAGCATCGATAGAATCGAGAATGGGCTGCAATGCATAACGCTTAGGAAGGAGGCTACGAGAATTAAAAAGTAACAATGAAAGGGTGAACTTTATACTGAGCCTATCAGGAGGAGAAATACTATTCCGAATAATGTTGACTCTATGAGAAGGAGACTTAGGCCCCATCTGGTTAACTTCAACAGGTGGTTCATCAGGAAATGGGCCAGAGGTTCTCGCGCCGAAGCGGTAAGTAGATCCCTCCAGCACATTTCCATCAGCACCACTGCTGCATATGATGGTGTCAATGTCAACATTCGGGTCATTAGGTTGGACTAAAGGTGGCAGAATCGTCAATGACCTAAAAAAGAGTTGATGGAGCGAGTAAGCTGGGTAGCTACATTCTGAGCTCCAGTTTTAGAATAGTGGAAGCCATCCTCGGAGATAGCAGATGATTGGATGTGACGAAGATCCAGAAAGTTGACATTGACAAGATTATTGCTAAAGGAGGCCAATGCATCGTTCAGCTTGGAAATTTTTTGGTTTATGAACGGATCAAGCGGCCTAGGGGGGATTGAGCAAATATTCATGCTGAAGTTCATTCCTGGAGAACCTAGACAGGTAGCTGTATTGAAGTCACCTATCAACCTCGTGACCGACAAAAGAACATTGGGTACGGATGCATGAATAATGTCAATTTCCCCGATGATTAAGTTGACCAGGAGGCGGTTACAATCGCCCATACTTTTTAGGCTTTGTTGAAAAATTGGATATACCCCTTGAATATTTAGACCTTTCCTCCACCTGGTAAATCTTGCACATCTACCTGCCTTGCCAAGAAAAGGGTACAGGTATTTTAGATTTGAGCTTCCAATTGACAAGACAACGTCCTTTGGCCTATCACTTTTCCTGACAGAAGAGGTGGCAGGGGCAGGCTCAGCCTGCATGCATGGACCAGGGGGCCAGCCTGCATGCATGGACCAGCACATGAATGCTCGCTTGCTTGCGTGACGCAAGCAAGCGAGCATTCATGTGCTTTATTTCTTCCACATACATCAATTCGGTTCAAAACGAAATTCCATGTTTCATCACAAATCGTTGGAAATGAAAGGACATCTAATATCCAAAAAAAGTATAAAGAAAATAATCCAAGTGAGACGAGACTATCTGTTCAGTCTTGCACCTAGTCATAACCCTGAAGAGCAAATGAAACACCGAAATTTACAAATTTGAAACGCAGAATCCTCAAAAGGTTCCGACTCCCATCGACTCTCTCACTTGGTTCATGCGGGCGCAGTGAATTTTTGTTTACCTCTTCCAATTGCATCAATTGGAAAAGGTGTTTGTGCATACAACAACTAATGGCACTTTATAAAGGGCAGCATAAAAGCTTTGTTTATGCTTGACAAATCTTTTATCCTGGTTAAAATGATGAAGCAAATAGGCCACTAATTGTTCGAATGGCGATGTTTCGCACCCACGGACGTGGGGCGTTATCGAGCATGAGTTCGATCGAAACAGATACTGCATCATTGGTGCTGGAAGACTGATATTGACTAGTGGCTGGAACTTGTAGTGGCTGGAGCAGAGTGAGGTGGCGAGATGTGTGGTCAAGATTGCGAAAGGTGGGAGTCTGTGAAGGTTTTGTGAAACTTTTGCAAGAATTGTGTGATGGAAGTGTGTGTATAAATTTTACTTGGAGGGTCCGGAGGGTGTGAATGTGGTGGGTGTCGAATGCAAATTTGGGTTGCACCAGGGTTGTCCTCTCTCGCGGTGGTCCCTGAAAACCGGACAGCCGGACAGGACCACCGGACCGACCCGGACGGGTTAGGTTAGGTTAGATTTGGTTAGGATAGTCTATCCTAACCTAATCTAACCTAACCTGACCTGTCCGGGTCGGTCCGGCGGTCCTTTCTGCCTGTCCGGCAGTCATGTCCGGCTGTCCGGTTTTCAGGGACCACCCTCTCTCGCTCTTGATTTTTCATGTGGTTTCAGGATTGTGGATTGGGCAGGTGGTATGGGTGGTTGGAATTGGCAATTTCAGGATTGTTTCTTGCAGATGACATGGTCTGGGGAGACTGCTGGATTTGGTTGGTTCAATGTCTGAGACGGTGCTGTAGTGTTTGGCAAACTGGTCAATCCTGCTGCAAAAACTTGGAAATAATGGAACACGAGGCAAAATACAAGGTTTCATAACAAAGGATTACTTGACTGATAGAACTCAGCAGGTCTGTCAGCCCGTAATGTCTGGCGGGCGAACTGCACACATTTCAGGCGTGCCACTCGATTCTCGGGCCAACTTTTTTTTTCATGTAGCTAGGTATATCAATGACATCTGAACTTGTTGGTGAATGTTCTTTGCTGCCGTCTCATGGTGAGAATGAGAAAGTAGGCACACTTAGGCCTACCCAGGGATGGGTAAACGTACAAAACCTGACGTACAGTACGTACGTACAGTACGTACGTACTGTACGTGTACAAAACCTTTAAGACGTACAAAACCTTCATGGGTATCGTTTGAAAGCTTGCGATGTCAGCCATGCGATAAACTGCATGTGGAAGAGCAAATCATTTATTCTACATTTGAATCTGCTAAAATCTAAAGGTCTCAAGTCCCCAAAAAGGTATGAACCCAAAAAATATGAACTCATATCAGTCTCAGTGTCTCTCAAACTTGCAGCTGACAACAGGGATGGGTAAATTGGAAATTGGACACGTATTAATTATTATACGTGACGTATTATACTCACGTATAATACGCGTATAAAACGTATAAAACCAAAAAGAGACATGTGGCACGTAGTTTTTCTCGTAATTTTGAGCACATCGCAATGCAAGTGAGCAAGCAGGCTTAAATTAAAAGAGAAAGGAGCAGCAACAGGATAAGTCTTTTTATCAATTACAAAAAGAACACAGGCAGGTAGCTAGATAGATACGAGTCCCCACCAAATGTTGACATTATGCAGGCCTGACTATTGCTGCTGCCTTTTCCATGCGAAATAACTGTGATAAGCAGTAACAACTCCTTTTTGCCATTGGAATGGTATCATTTTGTGGTCGTTGTTTTGTCTGCAAATTTCCACAAGATCAGAAAAGTGCACTGACCAACAAACAAATTCCTGCACAAAATTAGTTGGGTCTGAATAAAAAATTATATTTACTTTTGAATATTTTTAATTTCTTGAAGATGTTTTAATTGATTAGGCATCAATTTATTGTTGTTGGTACCTACTTGTTGGGAGCCCAAAAATTTTGAGAACTACCTAGTTTTTGCCAACATTTGATTCAGACAGAAGGGTCAAGGCATAATGTGCTTTTCATTGTTTGCATTGGGAGCTCAGTACAGTTTTTGGCATATTCGACATCCTCTTTAAATTTTACGAAATTTTTTACCTTTGAGCAGCAGCAGTACCTACCTGCCTTAAGGAACATGCTTTTGAAAAAAGGACAACAGAAGTAGGTAGGTAAGTGGCATCTTTTTTAAGATGAAAATAATGTTGGGAAAACTGGAAAGGGAAAATTGCGTCCCCAAAAACATTTGTGAAATATGAGTAACCTTAGAGGAAGAGCAGTTTGGAGAATTGCAGGACATAGAGAAGTGAAGGTCACAGTTATTTTTTCCATTTTTGAATGAGTTTATATTTTGCACACGGTGTCTTGGATTTACTAAAACATTGCTGCGTCTCATTTGGCATAAACAGCACCATTTCTCACCAAACAAATCTAATCCCCTCATGCTCAACATTGCTGTGGGTACCTTGAACTTGGAAACTTCAAACATTGTACCTTGAATCTGTTTGTAAACTGAAGGAGCAAATAGTTTAGTTCAGAAAAGAAATTGAAGTGTTTTTACTTGTGGCATGGGTGAACCATGAACATCCCATCTTCCCACTGACCGTATTCGTTTTGTACCGATATTAGGCCCAATGTGAGCCATTTGAAAACTAATTCAAAGTGCAGACAAAGCAATTCCCAGCATTGCCGATCAGTTGGGCTTAACCCCATAGTGGCATCATCATGCGATGGCTGTCCTTTATTTGCTTTTAAGTCACGAAAAAATGAAACCCATTACAGAGAAAAAAAAAGTGAAAACATCCAGTAAACGAAAAGAAAATTCCCAGTCCCATTATTTCATACAACATGAGCGAATCGACTCAAAATAACTGGCATAAATGTCGATTGCTGCACAAGTATTGCATTTTGACCCTATACGTTTTTGTTTAAACTTATTTATTTATCTAAATAAATACAAATCTTACGATTCTGGCAATATGCCCAAACAATTTACCAGCCAAGTTGCACCCCAAAGACATGTGCCATGTGCTGACATCCGGCGAAACGTATAATACGTGGGTTTTATACGTACGTATAATACCGTAAATTTTACCGTATAATACGTGACGTATTATACTTACCCATCCCTGGCTGACAATGAACTAATCTTATTTCAAGACTTATGCAGGCATGTCAATCAATCAACAACTTAATTTGCAAGGACGAGAGTCCAGGCGCAAATCAACACAAAACATCGATGGTGATATAACAACAGTACAAGGGAACAAAAATTCAAATTACTTCATCAGCCAAGATATGACATTTTGCTTGAAGTTGAAGGTGCCCACACTTATGTCACTATCTATCCCAAAAACCTCAGAACCCAGGTGCACTCATGTGGTGCACTCCATGCAAGTTTGGGCCTAATATAGCTCTTCAAACTTTAAGCTAAGATGTATAGAAGGGAACCTATCCCTAGCAGTGTTGGGCCTAGGCAGGCACCTGTCTCTAAAATCCTATTTTTATTTGATCAGAATATAAAATAAAAAGAACACATTTGGAATCAAGAGAACATTCGGAATCGAGAACAATCAAGAGAGGAATTCTTCGATTGGCCTGGTGCCACATCTGGAGGTGTTAATCCAGCCTAGAGCACAAGGGCCCAGGCCTACTATTCATTGGCTGCAGATTGTTGTTTGAACAACTTTTGCTTGGAAATCACGGCTGACAGCTAATGAAATAGGTAGGTAACTAGGCCCCAGCTCATGGGAGTGACAAAACTCCAAAAATTGGTGAGTCCTACCTCTCGGCTGGCACCTGCAACTCACAAGCAGGGCTGCAAAAAGTCGGGAGCACGGGAGCATTGCTCCCGGGACTGTTGGGGGCCGACCGGGATCGAAATTGGCTTGGAGAGCAAAAAAAAAAAAAACTCCAACTTTTTCGTCCGGGATGGAAAAGACATGCAAGTCGGCGAGCGACGGAAACTTTGATTTTTGAGCAAAAAAAAAAGCTCTTCGGTCAAAATTTGACCAGGCTCCAAAATCCGTGCTCCAGGGCTCCAAACGACTTTTTGCAGCCCTGCTCACAAGGTTGATATAGCTCTTCTTTATTTGTTGGTTCTGTTGGGTTCTTGCACCCCAAAGACTCACGAGCCTATTTAGTACTCACACGGTGGGGAGAAGATGTTGAAGACTGAGGTATGGCGCTATTCCAGGTGGGTATAATGTTATATCTTGGACGTGCTTTCGCACTTTGCAAGTAGGAAGGTACGACCCAGATATAGCGTAGGAGGCTGGAATAGGACTATAGGAATAGGACCTGGAGGCTGGAATAGGACTATACTTCATCTTCTCCCAACCGATAAACTTTTGTTTATTCAATCTAGGTTTGCAGGTGGGCCTCAGTACTTATCAGATACAAATTAGATTTTGATAGGAGTGATAGGTATATAAAGTTGTAGGTACCTAATAAAAATGAGCTTAATGCCTAGGCATTGTGTGTATTGAGATCAATCATCATATGGCAGGACTAAGGGCTCATAAATAGCAAAAATCTGGCTAAAGAGGATTGCAAAAAGCAAAAATCATCTCTGGCAAACATAAAGGGAGCAAAGTGTAAATAATAATTACTTTCCATTCCCATGTTTTTACATTTTGAAACCATTATTGTTATTCAAAAACATATCTTGATCATTTCTCTTTTTCCAGTTTCCACTTGGCTCCCTTTTATCCAGTTTCTACTTGGCTCCCTGCTATCTCCAATAGGTAACTGCGTTCTACCTGCACAAAGCCTATGTTATTATTTTACCTGTGATCAATAGACTATGCTCTGCAAATAGTTAAAAAACAAACTGAGCAGTTTTGTACGCTACAATGTGAGATAAAAGTCAAATAAGAAGAAGCCGAGCAGTTTTGTATGCGCGTACAAAACTCCGTACAAAACGGTTTTGTACGTTTACAAAAAAGTGACGTACAAAACTGGCTGTCGGCTAATTTTATTTGTGTGGATGTTATGTACTCGCAATCAGACGTACACAACCGGTACAATTCCCTGGATGCAGACGTACAAAACCACATACTGTACGTGCACATCCCTGGGCCTACCATTGATATAACCATGTTGAGGCAGTCACGAGGTGAAACTTCCGATGTCGTTACAACCCTTCATGATTTCGAACCGCTGGTGGGTTCATTATTAAAGGTCACAGGCTAAAAACGAAGTGGAACACGGAGCACGTGCCGTCAGAAGGATAAAATCAGATGAAATGAAATGAAAGTTGTAACGACTTCAGAAGTTTCACCTCGTGACTGCCTCAACATGGATAAATCAATCGTCAGTGTACTTTCTCAATGAAATCTTTAGGCTGCCCTTGAACTCAGTCATTATTGGCTACGCTGACGATGTGACCTTAATCCTAACAGGCAGGCATAAACATTGAAGAAATGACGAGGCAAATAAATGGAGGAGGACATGTCAAAAATTCAAAACTGGCTCTTATCCAATTGCTAAATATAAAGACGACAAATACCTACAATTCTTTTCACGTCCAAAAAGAAACAGGATGTGGGTAACGACCTTCGGATAAGAATTGTAAGCAATAATGACACCAACGTTATAGAAAGAGTGGAGTCGATTAAACTGTTTGGTGTGAACTTTGACACAAATCTAAACTGGGGGAATCACATTTCGGTAAAGTACACCTGTGTGGTTTGAAGTATGAGCTCTTTGCTTGTATTAGGCCTATTCGCATTAGGGAGGTAGGGTAGCTCAATGCAATCCGGGCTTTACCTAGTGGTTGGGATGAGAGTTTCATTAATTTATTTTTTTCAGCCTAATTTAGCAGAAAAACGGATCTTATCTCACCTGCTCATGCTGTTCATTCTGCGCTTGCGAAGGCGAATAGTGCACAGGGTGGAATGCAAATGACTGTATAATTGACGACACCTTTTTCCAAGCCCAGTTCTGGTAGAATATGGGGATCTATGACACGGATTCAGGTCTTTTGTTTGCTCATGTGACCAACATATGTATGCGCGACCGTTCCAACTTCCGGTTTTTTCGCAATATCCACGTGAACAGCATCCATCTTCGCGGTGAGCTTTTTCGTGTTGTGCAGATATTTTTTGCCACCCGAGTCACAGAAGAAGCTTTGCAGCAGTCATTTTTTGATGTGCAGAAATTGGCCAAACCACTTCAGAAACCTGACTTCATCATTGCCCCGCCACCTGACAGAAGTCATATTACATGAGGGCAGTTGGACAAAATGTTATATTCCACTTCAATTGTGACGTGTAAATTAATATAAGTTTAGTGTTAATATAAGTGTTACCTAAGTATAAATGAAAGCAAGTTTGCCTTGTATTTCAAAAAAACAGCTGATTGCTTGTGCAGTTGAAAACATTTGATTGATTTCTGAAAATCTCTTTCTGCATTTACTCATTCCTTTCTTGTTCATTTTCTCTTACCAATGGCCGGCTCCTGCCGTGCACTTTCGCTCTAGGTGAAATATGCTGAATCTCCGTAATCCTTTGCTTTGGTGGCCTTTCTTTTGGCCTCAATTCGGTATATTTACCCTTTGCTGTTCACATATTTGCCTACGGTTTTAATGTGCCTGCTGTTCCCACCTGGATTTCACCTGGATCTCACCTGGAATGTCTTTGCACGGAGGATCTTGTGCCTGTGGTGAGTTTCATTTGTCACTCTGATGTTTATCTCACACTATTCTGGTTTGTTTGAATAATTATTAATAAAAACGAGAGAAACTAGAATCTAATTATTTTCTTTTCTATTCCTCTAGGTGGGCTGGGGGGGGGGGTAGAAAGATTGAAGTCAAATGTTTCATCCGGAGGCTTTTGCTTGTATAACCCCGCAAGCCCGGAATTACGAATTCGGGTTTTGCAATGGTATTCTGCCATTTTCGGCACCAAAAAGTGTCGTTCCCGCCAAATTAAAAAAATTTTGCAAGGATTTTCGAAAAACGGAAAAAGCAGAAATGCATGCATTTCCCGCCAACGAAGCCAAATTTCTGCTCTGTGTCAATAAAATCACTCATATTTTGATGTTTTTATCCAATAAACACACTTTTGAACAAAAAAACTTGCCAAAACACACACAAACCACTGAAAACCGCACCAAAATTGAGCAAAAACTGAAAAAAAAAAAAAACAGGAAATTTCAATACGATGCCATTTCCAAACGAATGCAGCAAATCGAGTGAAACAAGCGTCTGCTAAATCGCGCGTCTTTCGACTTCCAGAAAATTCAAATTTCGGCGGGCGGCAGATGTCGCGCGATCGCGAAAAAATGCGCCTTCAACAGGAACTAAAAAAACCCGGGAAATTTGAAAATTGCGCCAAATTAAAAATGGTTGGACCGGTTTTGGTGGAATCTGCTGGGGTCTGCTTGATCGCTGTTTAGGCCTATTCCTCTTTCCGACTGAAAATTTTAGGCGACGCGATTCGCTGCAGGCGATAAACCCATTTGAATGCATGCTATTCCCGCGCGTACGGTGTACAGACTTCGGCAAATCGCCAGCGCCACAGCTTTAAACTTGCGTACCCTACACCTTACGTCAGTCGGATATCAGTTGCAGGTTTTGAGCGCGTGTGGTGCACGGGCGCCGGGCTTGATAAAGCATCCAAGCGCCAGGTTATGACCGAAAAAAACAAAACAACACCACACACAACAATTCCAAAAAATGCCAGATGAACCATGAAAGGCGGCGCAAACTTCAACCTCCAAGGGTGTACTGGTTTCTATGAGTTACCTAATTTTTATCATTTTATAAGAATAAGAGATGCATTGGACATCTACATAGGTACAGTTTGTAAAAATCTAAAGGCTTGAAATGGACAGCATAATTCGTTGAAAATTTCAGTTTATTGCCATGATCGGTGCGCCGATAAATTATGTGGAACTTTTTTACTTTCTCGCTATCTACAGGATGCTGAATTGGTTAGGTTAAGCGGTTCGCAAGTTCAGATATTGTGCCGCTGTGTTTAAATTGGTCACCCAACGTCAGTTGCCTTGAATAGCGGAGGTGATGGCGACGGAATTACTTCAACCATGCATTTTCCCAATTTGAGTGTTGCCATCAAAACTTTATTTTTCTTTTCGTTTTTTACGCTTAAGTAGGACGAAGAAAAATGTGCCAGATCGCAACAAAGCTCGGCAAAAAAGTATCAGATTGCAGCTATTGGTATTAAATGGGGGAATGTTTTCTTTTCAATTTTTGCAAGTTGATTGTTCGTTAAAATCATGTCTCGTATCTCAATGTTTTCGTGCCGTCAAAGTTATTACGCCACCCATATAGTTTTTTCAACAAACCAATAGCATCGCCATTGTTCGAGTATTGAATCAGGTTCCCTCCCCGCTCTTCTGCTCATTTATCGACCTTGTCTCCCAACACTTTTGAGAGAGAAAGCGCCGCTGTAAGGGACTTCCGGTGCTTCCAGTAGCTTCAAATGATCTGAGAGCTGCCAGGTCGATTTTTTTCAATGAGCAGCAGAAATGTTTTTACTCGTATCTGCCCGACGTCAGGTTCGGCAGGCGCACAGTTGGTCAGAGGCGTAACAACCAGGGGTGATGGATGGAATGGAGCTGTTTTAACAGTGGGTGACATGGGGATGCGATGGCGTGAATGGAAAAAACTCTCCCTGACATGCTTCCAAGTTTTTTTTCCGAAAGCGGTCACACGTTGGTCAACGGGAAAACATTTTTACGTTAACTGGGCACAACGAAAAACTTCGAGAAACTTTGGCCCCTCTGTAAATTTAGCACCATTATTGGGGGCCACGGCTCAAAAAACTGTCCTCTTTGCAAACCAACTTTGAAACTCCTTTAGCAAAAAACATCGCCACAAGAACTTATGGATGCATTGTTCGAAATTTTCATTCGGTTTGACTATGCCTCAATAAAATTCTGGCAAGGATCAAAAAGGGTTTCCGATGTTTTCAATTATTCTTATTTTCTAAAACTCGGGAAGCTTAAGCAAGGACTTCTAAACGACTTCCCGCTAAACGCAAGCCAATTAAAAAGCAATTGCGTAGCATGCTGCATTGATTCATTGTGATGCACATGTCCAATGATTCCCACCGTGCACTGTGTGCAGCGACGCCTGAATGCAACACATTGAAAACATTCAACATTGTTTCCCTTGTTATGACATCAGCTGCCAATAACGCAGCATTCACCCGCTTTGAATCCACCCAACAATGAGACATGGCTCGCCTTCGCATCCGTGCGGGAAGCTTTGCAGGAACATAGGCGAACAGTGCTGTCAACACCGCTGGTTGGTACGCCTCTGTGCGAGTGTGCAATTCTGCCGCATTGGCTGTGAAGTTTGACCTCAGACGGAGACGGGCAAAACGTAGGCGCTTCTGTTTTTGAAAATTGACTTAAAGAGGGAAGGAAAATCGCAGAAGGTATTTTTGGAAGGTATTGGGTGAGCCGGAGATTCATTTTAGCTCTGCTTTTTGAAAGTTGTGAGAAGAAATCGATGATGGTTCGGACAACAGACAGATCGAAACCGGCCCGGCCTTTCACTATAAAAAATCTGCTTCCCAGATGAGGCTTCCTTCGTTCTCCACGGCCGCGAAAACCGCCAGCAAAACAGGAACTGATCATTGGTCCCTTTTTACTTTAGGAAAACTTGACGGGAGACAAGTTGCACCATCCGATAAGTTGAAAACTTGACGGCCGTTGCAGCTTCTCCAGCAACAGGTCTTCCCCGCAGTGCACAACCATCTTATCGCAAAAAACTCTTTTTTCCAACACGCCGGTGTGCCCACCCATTTCCGTCTTATGGTAAGGGAGTTTCTAAACGTCCAACTTCTTGTAAATGGATCGGAAGAGGTGGCCCTCATGCATGGCCGCCAAGATCCCCAGACCTTACACCTTTGAATTTCTTTTATTGTGGGGATCGGAAATCCAATGTTTAAAAAACCACACCCCACAATTTTTAGGAATTACTGGCTGGAATAGAGCGAGTTACCAGGCAAATCACACCGGAACAGATTGCCTATGTGCTGCAAGAATTGCAACAAGTATTCCATTCCATCGCTGCTGATGGCGAGCAATTTGAACTAGGCCTGTGCGAATAGTGATTTTTTTACCTTGAAGCGAATACGAATAACAAAAGGCTCGAATAACACGAATACGAATAGTGTCGAATAGTGTGAACCTCGAATCGAATCGAATAGTGAAATGCTCGAATAACTCGGAATAGTCGAATACGAATAGGACCATTCGGTATCAGAATCGGAAAATGCTGTCGTCAGACTCTTTTACCACACAATCACTGTATGTAAAAAACAAAAAAAGCATGTCATCAACACAATTTGACCCATCAACACAATTTGATCTTAGTGGAATTCAGGCTACCACTTCAAAATTTTGCAAAACATTTAGGTATCACACAACAATACTAGGCAGTGCAGGCACTGCCAAATGCCTCTCAAGTGGGACAAAATAAAAATAGGTGCCTGCCTAATACGTACGTACCTGATTAAATAGGTAGGTAGGTACCTGATTCTATGTTTGGGTATCCGTGATTAGGTACCTGATACTGTACACATCCCCCACAAGGGATGTGCACAGAATCAGAATCGGAATCGAGCTCCGTTTCCTGGAATCGTAATCGAGAACTGGGATCGGAATCGAAATAAGTATCCGGAATCAGAATATAGATAATTTTTGGAATTGCACACTCCAAGAAGGGAGTGCCATTGCCTCGTGGTGTGCAGAATCAGAATCGAGCTCAAATCCAGGAATCGGAATCGAATTTTGGAATCGGAATCGAGATAGTCCCGGAATCGGAATCGAGATTTGGAATCGGAATCGGAATCGAGACTTGGAATCGGAATCGAAATATCCAGTTTTTTCTTAGACATCTCAAAACACACTCCCTGGGTATGCGATTCCATTACATTTTCTTGCAATCCCATCCCACATCGGTGAATAGCACACCTCTAGGTGTGCGATTCTCTGGAATTGGAATCGAGCGGAATCGAGCTCAAATTCCAGGAATCGGAATCGAATTTTGGAATCGGAATCGAGATAGTCCCGGAATTGGAATCTAGATTTGGAATTGGAATCGAGATGGCCCCGGAATCGGACTCGAGTTTTTTGGAATCGACATGGAATCGCACACACCTACCCGTTTCCTGGAACCGTAATTAGATTTTTGGGAATCGGAATCGACGTAATGATCAGAATCGAAATCGGGTTTTGGCATTGGAATCGAAAAATGGATTCGCAATCGAAATATTCCGGAATCGGAATAGTGTTTTTGAATTCATGGAATCGCACATCTCCACTATTTCGAAGCATTCCACAGTTGCACCAGGAAATCAGAGATTTCGATTCGAAATAGCCCGGAATCAGAGCAGAGTTTTTTGGAATCGACATGGAATCGCACACTGCAAGTCTGACGGAACCAACCCGGCCAGAGCAGAGCCACCTAGTGTTTGACTGAAGAATGAGAAAGTTCCCCAAATATTGGGAATTTTTTTTATCAAGTACCCAATTATTGATATATCCAGGAACTGAATTTGGAAATTCCCGATTTTTCCCAGGAATAATCCTGGAATAATTGGCAAATCAGTTGGGAAATTAAAATTTTCCGGGAAAATCTGTTGTGTAGGTAGGTAGCTGAGCAATATCCCAATACCTATCTTTGAAAAATTCCCGATTTCTCTGGGAAATATTGCGGAAAAAAACTGGGAAATCAGTTGGGAAATTTAAGATTCCCGGGAAAATCTGTTGTTGAAGCTGAATAATATCCCTGGAAATTACACAATTTCCCAGGGAAATATCCTGGAAAAACTGGGAAATCATTTGGGAAATTTAAATTTCCCGGGAAAATCAGTTGTTGAAGCTGAAGAATATCCCTGGAAATTTCCCTTTTTCCCGGGAAGTATCTCAGAAAAACTGGGAAATCATTTGGAAGATTTAAATTTCCCGGGAAAATTAGTTGTTGAAGCTGAGCAGAATCCCTGAAAATTTCCCAATTCCCCGGGAAATTGGCCCGTAAAAAACTGGGAAATCAGTTGGGAAATTCAAATTTCCCAGAAAATTTCCCGGAAAAATCAGTTGGGAAGCTGGGAAATTTCCTGGGGAAGTTGGAAAATTTCACGGAAAAATTGGGAAATTTCACGGGACGTTTCCCACTTTCCCAGGATGTTTCCCTGCTAAACAATTTCCAAAAACCATTTTTGGGAAATTTCACATTGACCTGAGAATGTTCCCGGGAAAACTGACAAAAGGAGTGACGATTTTTCTGCTGCGTCTGCTGTTTGTTCTCGGGAAAAATTTCCCGTTTGGGAAAATTTCCTTTTCGGGAACATTCCCACGAAATATCTGCCCATTCGCAAAATGGGAAATTTTCCAAGTTGAATTTTCCTGGGAAATTTCAAACACGAGCCAGCTCGCCGACGGCCGCCAGCGCAAGCGCACATCAGCGCACCCGCGGCCCGCCCGCCACCAACCAATTGCAATAAAATCCCGCCAAGCGACTGCCAAATATCCCGTGAAAAAATGACCGTCAGCCAACTTCCAGTGCTTCCAATCCAGGAAACTCGGACTTGCTGAAGTCATTCACATTACACCGATCCATCCATGGTTGCAACGCCCAACCACACAATGACACGACACACACGCATCACAAACTTCGGCATCCACAAAAAAAACACGCAAATGCTGAATTCGCAGACATTTCTTCCTCAAAAATTGTCCTTTTCTGAAATTCAAAAGAGAGCACGGGTCTTTCACAGTTCAAACGAACAACCGAATTTTCGCGGATTCCGCCATTTGAAAAAAGTGACGCAGATGACTCTCCAAATGGATCCGCAGGGATGACCAATTTGTTTTTGAAACACGTAAGTTTACGCGTATTTTCACGATTTCCCCAGGTTTCGTCTGCGAAAGTGCGTGCGTGGCGAAGAAATTGAAAATTTTCGCACATCGGCTGCAATATTCGCGAATTGTGAATATTCCTCGAATATCTCGAATCGAATACTCGTTTTTTTCCCTCGAATACGAATAGTGAAAATTTTGCTCGAAGCGATTACGAATAGTGCTATTCGAGCCAAAATTATTCGCGAATACGAATAACTCGAATTATTCGCACAGGCCTAATTTGAACACAAGCTGCATTAGCACTCGAAAATGCGGCTCGTTTGATCTCAACAAAACAAACATTGCCCTGTAGATGCCGACAAAACAATAACCCGGAAGATTAATCAGCGCACCGATCACAGCTTATCACCTGCAATTTTCAACGAATTCTGCAGTCCGTCTCAAGCCTTTAGATTTTTACATACCTACCTACTGTATATAACACTGATACAATCAAGACTTGAATATGCCATTGAAATATGGTCAGGTACCCATGATTATAATCTCAAAGAAATTTTCCGCTTTCAGAAAAAGTTTGTGTGTATAATATATAAACTGCCGCGTACTGCTCGGTGCTCACACCCGGCAGTATTTTATGCAGTTGAATATTCTATCTGTGGGCTGATAGTGTTTAATCTCACTAAGACAGCATATAAAATATATTATGGCAAAGTTGAGATTAGTTGTATAAACTGGCAAATAACACATTATTAATCACTAGGAACAACAAGCTTAACACACCTATTTTGCCTAAAATACATTCCGAGCATGGAAGAAAATCTCTGAACTTCAGATTAATTAAATTATGGCTAAGCTTATCTGAACCCCCAAAAAACAGACAAATTTTAATAGCTTAAAAGTAACTGAGGACTAAAATAAAGAATTTCACATCCATAAAAATTTCCTAAGAAATAAATCTACCGCTCTCCGATAAATAGGGTCCAATCATGGTTTCACCAAGTGCCAACCTGGCCGCACAAAATCAACTCAGTTGCCACAGCGGTCAGGTTTTCACCTTTGACGCGCCACATTAAAAATATAAAAAGCTGTACCTGTTCAGAAAATTGCTCGTTTTCTTTTTTCTTTTTGTATCGCCTGTCAAAAAAGATATTTCCTTGATGACAATAAATTAGACATGATGGCCAATGATGACGGCAAGCACTTAGCTTTGCCCAAAGTACATGGAAGCTTTACCTCTGAGGCCAATAAAAAAAAAGCTTTATTCAGCAAGAAAAATTTTTAATTTAACCTTCAAATCTTTCGGGTCTTGACATTCCTGATATGCTGTGGTAATTTATTCCACAACCTATACATCCTGAATGCAGGTGACAGTTGTCCGTAAAGAGTCATGATCTTGGGGCATTTAAGTAAAGGCCCATTGCGACAAACGTTTTGACTTTGCAATAGGGAAATATCTCGTGCAATATTAGTTCCATAGTTGAGATAAATACATTAAACACAAATTGATCAATCGAATAATAATCTCGCTCCAGATGGGCAAGATACCTGATGTACCTATTGTACAGACTCTGGGAACTTGTCGTTTGAGGCAGATTATATAGCCTACAATCCTCAGTAGCGCATTCTGTTTCATATTTTTAATGCAATCAAAGTGGGTAATGAATGTTTTTTTGTGTCTGAAATCATCATAATTTTCCTTAATAAAATAATTGTAGATAATGGCCTATGATGATGGCAGACACTATTGTTCTTGCCAGAGCACATGGAAGCTTTACTCTGAGGCCTGTAAAAAAAAAAAAAAAAAAAAAAAATGTTCCAGACCATGCAGCAATGCCATAAGTAAGCCTTGAATGAACAAGTGACTTGTATATTTGGATGGATGGAAATATGGGATGGCACATAAGTTCTTATGCGCCAGAGAATATAAATCCAAGTGTGATTAACCTTCAAAAGATCATTGATATGTGCTTTCTTAGCTTGCGAGGCATATCGCTGAACTAAAGGGAAGTAGCCAAGAGACAGAGAAACGAAATCACCACAGATAATCTGGTAAAGACTGTGGCCAGTGTACATTGGATCCCAACATTCTTGACGATGCCAAAAAACAGCAGTGTTGGGTCAATTACCAAAAAAATCATGCTGACACGTTTGGGAGCAAATACTGGGAAATTGTGGACAACAAAAGAGGAAAACAAGTTTCGTCTTTAGTCTTTGTGAACCAGATACCAAGCAGTGGTCCAATGGCAGAGGCAACATTTTGGATCACTCCTACCATGCAAAGTGCACTAACAGCTGCAATTCTCTATAAAAACTTGTCATTTGCAGGCTGTGCCTGCAGAGGCCACTTTTCAAGAAGCCCTAGAACAAAATGTATGAGGATGAGAAAAAGAATAAGAAAATGATGAGAAAAATAATTAAGTTCTGTGGACACAAGAAGGATGTAAATAATTAAAGGTCCATTGCCACCCAAGCCACCAGGCACCTCTGAACAGGGGAAAAAAGACAATCCCTCGGATCTTTCTGGATGCACCTCATAGGTAACACGAAAAACCACCTGTTTCATCTAAATTGACCAGTCACATGCTCTATTTTAGCACCAGGAAAGCAATGACTCACAGAGAATCTGAATTTTCGGCAGTCCTTGAGTTGCCAACAAACTTTTTTTTCGTTTTAACTTCGTTTGCCAAAGCTCAAATTTCCCGGGCCGAAGGCTCCCTTGAACATATAAATCAAATCAAAAGATGACAACTACTTGCAAATTCCTTGCAAAGATTTAGCTAGGCCTATGTCTTCGCAGACTCTTTGCAAGAGGAAAAACCTGAGATAAAAAATTTCCCTGTCCAACAATCGAGTACCTACTCAGCAGATGGTTCCCAAGATCAAAAATTTGTTCGGGCTACCATGAAATTTAGGCCAAAATGCTGGCAACGGAGTGGAAAAAGACAACAGAAGCAAGGTTCTTGTGTTTGCGAGGATATTATTGTTTGATCCTTTGTGAAGGTAACTCACTCTCAGATAAGCATCATAGGGCGAACACCGATTTTAGATGATGTGAAAAGTCACCAACGAAGAACAGATTGACAACGGATGCTGAAACAGTTGGATGCAATTAGGCTATTTAATTACCCAGGGCCACCAAGGAGAAGACACCGATGATACCTACTTACTGCTACAAATGAAACTTCATTGTTGAACAAGAAATAGCCAGCACGTCCGAAATGACAGTTGTCCAGGTTGGTCAGCTCACTGTTTCTTTCAGGAGCCTTTCAACTGGTCAAGCTTAAGGAAACTGGCCTTCACCATCGAGTAAGAACTTCAAAGAAACTATGCATAGGAAAATATCGGCATTCCTCAAACGAAACATTTTTCACCAGATCAAAAGCTTCAGAAACAAGAATAGGCGAGAAGAATGTGAGAGTAGAAACAGCTCAAGGAAACTATTTGTTCCACCGGAAAATATTGAAAAGTTCACTATGAAGATCAAAAGGATTCAGGAAAATCAATGACCATTTCCAGATGGTCAGGTGCCAGCGCAGACAACAGCTTTTTCTCTCTCCAGTCCACACAGTCGGAAACCCAGCCAGAAAAAAACCTCGATTGAAAAACCAACTCCCAATCACTCCACCATTCATTTCCCGCCCATCCACATGACTTCCCCACTTCCCTGTTATCAGAAAACCAAAACTCACTTCTCCATTACATCCAACCTACATCATCTGATAAGGACGAACCTGCGTTGTCAGGAATGCTTTTCCAAAAGAGATCACAAACGACAACTCAACCACGTGGCAACACCTCTTTGCTCTCTTGCTTCATCATTCACGTCTGTTCTCTCAGCTGACCTTGAACTTGAAATAATTCATATTATTTTCCCCATGTTCAGAATTTTTTTGCAATCGGAGCGAGATGATATAAACCACCGTGTTTTTGTTTCCCTTGCATCTTCTCATTGTCATCGGAAATGCCTGCAGTGCCGGCCTGCGTTGACCATTGAATGCACAAGAAATGTCAACAACGCTACACAATTTTAAAACGAGTGCCATATCAAAATTTGCAGGTACTTCTGGTGGCCTGTCTTGTGTTTTTGGTGTTTGGTTGTTTATCGAGACCCAGTGTCAAGCTATTTTTTGTTGGGGCTTGGTGCGTCTTCTCCCAGTCATCAATCAAATAATTCTTTGGTACCTACTTGGCCTCTTTGAAAAATTCTGCTGCATTCGTCCGAATTTTCTGTTTCCCTGTTCAGGTTTTCTGGTCGTACATTATTTGCCCTCACATTTTGCATTGTTCAACTGTTGTTGGTCAGTTGTGGGGATGTCGGGCTGAATTCTGGTCTGATTCCTTCTCGTGTGGTCAAGTTTGCAGGTGTCGAAAGAGGAATTTTGGTTTGGGAGAGGTCCTTGGGAATGTTTGACATGTTTCGTGCTATTTGTCCAAAATTGGGCTCATCTGCAATGAATAATGTGAATTGGAGAAAAAGAAAGGCGAAAAGACTGCTAAAAAGGTCTGGATGACTAAAACTCAGGTAAAGGGCTGCAAAGAGTCGTTTGGAGCCCTGGAGCACAGATTTTGGAGCCTGGTCAAATTTTGGCCGATGTGCTTTTTTTTGCTCGTCAGCTTCCTTTTGCTGGTCTGCCCGTTTCGGTCCCTGTCGAAAAATCCAAAAGCTTCCCTCGCTCACCGATCTGCATGTCTTTTGCCATCCCGGTCGAAAAAGTTGCGAGAGCCTTTTTTTGCTCTCCAGCCCATTTTCGATCCCGGTCGGCCCAGAACGGTCCCGGGAGCAATGCTCCCGTGCTTCCGACTTTTTGCAGCCCTGCTCATTGTACGTTCGGCATCTCCCACGCCTTCGTCAGCTATCAACCAACTGATGCAAATAGGTACCAACTCCTGTGAGTCTTATTCCTTTGGACATTCTTTTTAGCAGGTTTTCCGCTTTTTTTTTTTTTGTTAGTGGCGACACCAACTGCACCTTTTGTATGATCTTTTAAAACATGAAATTGGAACACGAGACATGCGAGACCGGGTCGATTGTGTAATCAGAAAATTGGAATAATTGGGACTGCATGGTGAAGCAGACATGTGGTTTAAAACTACCTCTAACAATACGGTGAGTGGAAAAAAGAGAGCCTTAAGGAGCCCATGTCTGACATGAGACATCGCAGATGCCTGCCTGTTATGATAATTCCCCTCATCAGATTGACAACTGCCTTGCAGTTCTATTTTTCTTCAACTCGTTGGAAAATTGGTTGGAGCACAACATTGAAATCACTGTGTGTTTTGTGCCCACTTCATCCAGACTCAAGACAATAATTTGCATATGTTCATGCTCATGTTAGCATGCGAGTGTAGTTGGAAAATTCCAGGAGAGTTAGCTTCTTGACTCTGCCTGCCTACTTCACTTAGTTTTCATTCCTAGGCCCCAAATCCTATTGATGAGGCCTTTTGGCCCATTCTCAACGTTAACTTAGACCCATTCTCAACTTTAACTTGTTTTTTCTAATTTTTTGATGCCATCCTATTGTACATATAGCGTTTGTTCTCTTTGAGGAGTTTTTGACCAGAGATCTGCCAGTTGATACCAGCTCTCCTATTTACCGACTCGTTTGAGTAATTCCGTCTTCGTAATTCAGATTTCTTCTGTCAGCTGAAGCATATTTGCTGAGTGGTTACTTTCAGATTTGCCATTTTTGGGCTATCCTTGTATATGACTTTGATCAGTTGCAAAGGTAAGGGATTTTTTATTTTTTTTACATCTTTGACAGGTATGTACGTAGCTGGTAGGGTATCTAAGCTACTGAATCAGTGGTGTGATCGTTAAACTTCCCCAAACCATACGCTACCTATATGCCCAAGGGGGAAAAATTAGCCAGCCCATATGCCCAATGTAAAAGCATTGGGCAATTTTTTTTCAGGCCATGCTGTGTCTGCTGATATTCTTCATGGACCATACGCCGTATGGGAGAGTATGGCCTCCATTGCACCACTGTACTGAATAGGCTAAATTGGAATATGTTTAGGTCCGTCCATCCAGGGACATCATACAGGGTGGTAGGGGTCAACTGCCCATCCCCTCCAAAAATGCTCCCCTGCGATTTGCCTGCTCCTCCCTGGTCTGTGCTTAGGTACCTATTGCTTGCGTTGGGTTGAAATCTGGCCTCTGGTACAGTAATTGTTGCAAAAAAAAAAAAAGAACAGTAATTTCAAAATTTTGTTAGCGTATGGGGAACTCTGACCCCCAGGCCAGCTCCATGCCAAGGTGACCTTATTGGGGCTGTCTCATCCAAAACTGCTTTGATCGCTTGCCAACATCCAAGCCAACGATGCCATCCCTGATGCATGCTGTAAGCATGGCCCACTGATAAGTTAAGCAAATTTACTAAAGAAGGCTGTTTTTTAATTCTACGAACTGTTTGTACCCCCCCATTTTCATTCAAATTTCGAGATTGCAGCACCGGTATTTGACACATTTTTCAATGAAAAAATGAGGCATATTTTTGCCATCTGTGTGATGGATGATGTAGCGTTAAGATTCGCAGAACGTAACAGCAACTTTAATTCAACAGCAACGTGATCAATGTTAATGCTACCCAGATAAGGTAGGTAGGTTTTTAAAAGTGGGACAATACATTTTACAAAATATATGTAGGCATGTTGACGAAATAATGTTGGCTTCTGTGATGGGTAATCGACGAATATGCGACCCGCCGGATTTGGTGCGCACGTAAAGAGCCTAGCAAAATCTAAATTAACCTATTCTAACCTCACCTAACCTTATCTAACCCTTTGATGGTAGGTTAGGTTAGGCTAGATTTGGTTAGAATAGACTATATTCGGCCGTTCATGGACCTGAAATAATGTTGGCTTGTGTGATGCATGTTTTTAGGTCGGTGCCTAGCCTACATCCTTGCAATGTGGAAAATTTGTCGGGTTTTCGGCACTTAATTTGGCACCTTGGTTTGGCTGGCTGATTTGGGCTTCAATTTGATCTTGGCTTCATATCTTTCGGACTTAACCCCTTGACCTCCAAAAATCACCCCCAAGTTCAAAAGGTCACAGAGGTATAGTGACCGGAAATATATGGGCTGCAAGCATGCCATTTCTTAGAACTTTGATTCGCTGGGCAGTTGTTTCATTTGGGCTGTATCCCTCAACCCCCAAGATCTCGCAAGTTTGGGGGTTCATATTCCAGCCCAGCAATGCGAACTTCACTTAGTGTCAGACTTTCCAAAGCTATGGGGCCATGGTCTGGGCGTGCGTAATGATATTGTTACCTGTCTGTCCTACAGCCTAGTTAGGCGCCTAATCTTTCTTGATAATGTGTAAAGGCAAGTTTTTCAAAATATATTCCGTCAATGCACTGTCATTTGGCATTCTTGAGTGGGCCAGGGAGTGATAGGTATATTTAGAAATGGAAGCCAGTTTTTAATTTGCTCAAAGATCACATGGAATTCATCAAACCCCAACTTCCCTCCTGTTTCGAGCACTGAAATCGGTTAGACTTTCGATTATCTACCTGAAAACATGTGGTCTTAACAGATTGATGAGTACGAGTGATTGAATAAAAATCACTGGCGGTGGCCTCTTATTTAATCTTTTTTTTTTTATCAATAATTTCTTCTTCTTTTTCACAGGCAAGCGCTCCCAGGGTGGTAGTGGGAAATTATACATTCAGTTACAACCTTTTTGTGGTCCTGGATATTCAAGTCTTTAATCTTTTTCTATAAATTTCTTTTTTTATTCACAGGCAAGCGCTCCCAGGGTGGTAGTGGGAAATTATACATTCAGTTACAACCTTTTTGTGGTCCTGGATATTCAAGTCTTTAATCTTTTTCTATAAATTTCTTTTTTTATTCACAGGCAAGCGCTCCCAGGGTGGTAGTGGGAAATTATACATTCAGTTACAACCTTTTTGTGGTCCTGGATATTCAAGGTGTATGATTCTTCTTCATAAATGTTTGGATCTTGGTCACTGCAGGTTAGCTTGGTTGCCTTTTTTATTCCTACCTACCTACGCATTGGAATTGCAATTATTGAACACCCATTGAATCAGAACTATTGGCAATGGTGGATTCATATTAAATTGAAAATAATGTCCGCAGGCATGAAATTATTGTACCTACCTGATTAAAATAATTTGCTTGCGTACAGTTGTCCGGATTCTGTCTGGATGCCGGATGTTCAGCTGAGATAGCACGGATTCGTGTGCTTCGATAGACGACTGAAAAAGCTGTAACAATGAGAGTGTGACCTGGAACTTGTTTGATCCAAGTGATCAAATGGAGGAAGGGTTATGTCATGCAAGACCTCTGTACACTTGGATAACACCATCGCCTGCTTTTGTCTTGTAATAATTTGTGTTGTTAAAAGTGCACGTGTAATTTGCTGGGGCTGGGACACAATCCTGAGCAAATCAGCCATTAAACAGGTACCTAAATAATGCTTTTGTAACCTAGGTATGTTCCTATCAAAATGAAAATTATGGGTATTGAAAATAAAATCCACAAGAACAACTCAAGGAAGCTAGCTGAGCAGAATGCTGCACGAGGATGGCTACATTACTAATAGGTTCTTAAGTGATCATTTCTTAAGTGATCATATAGGCATCGTAATTTTTGCCCCCACAGTCAGACTGCCAGCAAGACATGCACTATAATTATTCCTACACTAAAGCACTCACGTCCTCACCATTCCCAAACTCCTATGCAGGAACTGTCCCAGTCGTTCACAGTTTTAACACTGAGGGAATGCCTGGCTGCCTTTCCTACTTATCAGCATCCGTAATCATGCACGTCTGATTAGGCATTTGAAACCACGGTTATGCCCTGCCACCGGAAGAGGTGTGAAATAAACTTTCCTTCATCATTTTTGGACTGCAGACCCATGAAAATCATACATTTTGGATTTGGCTCCGATGGACTGTGACTGAAATGATTTACCAATTGGATTGTTTTGAAAATTAACAATGGTAACATTTCCAATTTAAATCGAAGGCTGCTCATGGAAAAGCCTGCTGGAATAGAACCTTTTTTGGTAGTGGTATACCTAGTTGGTGACCTGGGAGGTAAGGGCAACCACAGAATTTTGTCCAGGATTACTCACCGAAGCATGTTGGCGATCAATCAGGCCCCTAATTCATAAAATGTGGTGTTTCAGTATTCACCGGTTGGACCATACCATCTTTTATCAAACCGATTTGCAAGCAGCAGACACGTGTGCAGCTGCCGACCGTCCCAGGCTACCAACCAGCCTCTTCCATAACCTTGTGTGTTCTTTTGTACTTTTCTGTGTTCTTTTCCTCTCGATTACACTCTGTATAATTATTTTTCTTCTTTTTTTTTCTTTTCAGAAAGTCACGCTGTTCTAGTAATCAACACCGCAAGCTGCAGCCGTTCAGGGAAACCTGATTTGCAGGTGGCATTGGCTGCAACATCAACCAACCAACACTGTTTATGTCTCTTCTACACTGATAGTCAACAACAGAATTTTTTATTTCTCGAGTTCTGGATTCCGATTCCTATTTTTGATTATTGACGTTGTTATCTGCTGTCTGCGTCTGCCTGCGCTGCTTGTGTTGTTGCGAATGTGTTGATGTACCAGCATCTCCGACTTTAATCATCAGCAAATCTCTTCACCACATCAAGGCACTGGCGAAATAACCGAACTTACATACCGACTGGATCTGATCGCACTCAATTTAACCTGCACTTTGTTCTGACTCTGAAAGGTTGGTTCAATTATTGTGTTCTGGGGAAGTTTTGAGACGGATCTACACTGTATTTTAGGCACCACTTCAGAATGCTTACCTGACCACATGTGGGTTGGACTTTCTTGCTCGCATGGGTTGAAAGAATTGGGTTCGGTAGATAAACAGTATACGAGGGGCGTTCAATATGTTTCAGGCTTTGCATAGAAATTTTTATTTCATGGCGTTTTCCTCTTACGATATCAAAATTTGGCTTATTCTAAGATGCTGGTTTGAATTTCAATCTAATCCGATGCAGATTTTTCAAATTATCGCCGTTTGAAATAAACACACCCGAAGCGGCCAAAATGAACAATTTGCTCAAATGAGAAAGTGACTTTTTTCAGATGAACACAAAATTCGATAATCTTGCTCACTAGGCCCAAGTTTCGACTTCAGAATTGCATAAATGAAGATGACAGAATCATTATTTATGCAATTCTGAAGTCGAAACTTGGGCCCAGTGAGCAAGATTATCGAATTTTGTGTTCATCTGAAAAAAGTCACTTTCTCATTTGAGCAAATTGTTCATTTTGGCCGCTTCGGGTGTGTTTATTTCAAACGGCGATAATTTGAAAAATCTGCATCGGATTAGATTGAAATTCAAACCAGCATCTTAGAATAAGCCAAATTTTGATATCATAAGAGGAAAATGCCATGAATTAAACATTTCTATGCAAAGCCTGAAACATATTGAACGCCCCTCGTACAAATGTTCGGGTCAGGTAGCAAGAATGATAACTCTGTTAAGAATCTTTCTCGCTGTGCTGTTTGACATATGTTGGAGCAAGGCTTAGTGGAAAAAATGGATGTGCGATCAAATGCCAGATTGTGTGAATTTTATTTCGATCAATTTCTGCGATTTCCGAAGTTGTTTGAAAGGATGTTTATCATCTGTGATCGGCACTGAAGGAAAGGAGAACGTCAGACAAGTTGTTAACATCAGGTGAATTTATCAAGCAAACTCATCAGTATTGTCATGGGTCGAAACCAGATTCGTCCAGTCTCTTTAAAAAAAAAAAAAAAAAAAACACAGGAGTTCCACAATGATGCACGCTCCAACCAGCTTTTTTCACAGACTCTTCAAAGAAGTGGGTCTAGTTAGTTATTTTGATGAGACACTTTGTATGGAATTGCTACCACTCATATTTTGCCCAGGTGGGCGAACGAAAGCGATGTATGCAGTGGACAGGGTGGGCTTGTCCACATGAAAAAGGTTGCACATGTTAAGGGATAAATCAATCAAGATCTGTCTATTATGTTGTTTTGCTCTTTGTCTGAAGCAGATCTTTTAGAGGAACATAACTTATAGGTACGTAGGAATAGGAAGGGGACAGCCATCAGCACAATAATTATCATTGTTGTCATTTTATTGCAGAGACCACAACCACTACCTGATTAGTTCTGTCATTCATCACTGTCTGAGTTCTGAGGCACTTAAACACAATCAAGGATGGCAACTGTGAATGTGAATCGAAATGTAACCGATGTCTTCTATCGTTACAAAATGCCGAAGCTTTTAGCGAAGGTAGAAGGAAAGGGGAATGGCATCAAGACTGTCATCGTAAACATGCCGGAAATTGCCAAGGCACTCAGCAGACCTCCTACTTGTGAGTTTATTTATTTAAGTTATTTATCATAATTGACAAGGTACAGCTATTTACTCTGAAATTGTCCTTTGTTGTGCATATAAGCCCATTTACCCTGGAAAAAGTGGGGACTTTTGTGATGGATGGTATGATCACTTTGAAAGTACAGTGAAACAGAATTTACTGCCTGCTCTGAAGTCACACATTTGCAGGCTTGCTCACTTTTCTGTCTCCCTCTTCTCTCTCCCTCTCTCTGTCTCTTCATCTTTGCCTCCATCTCTCTGTTTCTCCCTCCCGGTCCAAGTTTTTTTCTTCTTTCCCTCCTTCTGGCCCTCCCTCCCTCAATCCCTCTGTTACTCCCTGCATCCTTCCCTCTGTCCCACCTCCCTCATGACTGTATTTACCTCCCTCCAACCCCTTCCCTTCCTTTGTCTCTTTCCCCCTTTAGAGATCCTGTCAAATGATTAGGCTAACTGCAAATTTACTTGTATGTGCTCAGCCTTGCCATGAAAGGTGGCTCACTCTTTCTGAGAA
>JASGXE010015081.1:0-34721 GCA_030068105.1 Sinentomon sp. SZTP_YWyxl
TAGATACCTGGTTGGCAAAATGCAACTTCCGACATGACAAAAATATTTTTAGACTGCCACAAGCACTGGGAACAGCGAAATAAACTGGACATTTCTAACTATTTTCCAAATATTGATTGTTGGTTCTTAATTTTTCAGCTCAGTGGTTGTTGCCAATTTTCCAACTTGGTTCTTGATTTGCCAGCTCTAATTAGTTGGTTGTTGGTTCTCGATCGGATTATTCAACTCGACTTCGTTCTTTGTTCTCGACTTGCCAACTTGGTTTGGCTCTTGGATTTCTAACTTGGTTGACAGGTTACAACTTTCCAAATTTCTTGTTGGCTCCTGATTTTCAAACATGGTTTGATTTCGCGCAATGACCCACTTTCAATAATGGACTCGCAAAAAGAGTCCCAACTTCGGTTTTCCAATTAGATTCAGAATAAATTTCATCACCAATTTCAGCTTTTCTTTTGCCTCTTGCGCCTCTCTTTATTTCCAAGTTTTCCAATGATGTTCCTGGCACAAATGTGTTGGTACGAAACTTTCGAAAAAAGAAAAGACCACAAATGAGTTCGTCAGACAAAACGTTTCATTTTTCATGATGTTACAGGCTGCTGCATTTTGTGTGAAATCTTATCCATTGAATCCTTTTGTTGTCAAAAAATCAGAATTACAAGAGGCATTTAAATCGATAATCTTTTGGAATTAGAACCGGTAATATTACTCATTGATCACCAAAATCGTCAAAAATTTGGATAATTTATTGGAATATTAGAATATTTCAGAAGGTGCTTCTCTCCCAAATCAGACTCTCCTCCACTTGTTTTGAAAAGCGAGATTTTGCACAAATGAACATGAAGAAACAGAACAAAGAAAGTCCATTTTTCGGATGGTGAAACTGGGGCAATGGATATTGCATGCACCCAGCAAAGCAGTTAAGGCGAACATCTTGAAAATCATACTTCAATGGTTTGCGTATGGTTTAAAACGATAGCTGCACCTTTTGCCTTGGTGTGTGTAGGACCCAACTTTTCACTGAAAACGGATTTTCCGTACTGAAATCACGCTTTTATAGAAGCAGGCAAGTTCTCTTATTTTCCCCATGTTATGAGGCATGAAATAACGACGTGGTAACATTTGTCCCATTCAACATTTTCAGATTTTGGAAAATTGTTAAAATGGTTTTTTATGGAAAATTACTCTTGATTCCCATGATTTAATCATTCACAGCACATACTGGCTCAGTTGCAAAAAATTGTTATGAAATTGCTGAACATGTTCTGTGGTGCTGTCCACAAAAATGGGGTCCATGGCATGAAAACTTGAAACTACCGATGGGCCTGGTAATGAAGTCTGCCTGCAAGGTGGCTCGGACAAATATTGCCTGGGTGGCCCAGATAAGCATTGCCTGGGTGGCCTGGATAAGCTTTGCCTGGGTGGCCCGGATAAGCATTGCCTGGGTGGCCCGGATAAGCATTGCCTGGGTGGCCTGGATAAGCATCGCCTGGGTGGCCCGGATAAGCATTGCCTGGGTGGCCCGGATAAGCATTGCCTGGGTGGCCAGGATAAGCATTGCCAGGGTGGCCCGGATAAGCATTGCCTGGGTGGCCCGGATAAGCATTGCCTGGGTGGCCCGGATAAGCATCGCCTGGGTGGCCCGGATAAGCATTGCCTGGGTGGCCCGGATAAGCATTGCCTGGGTGGCCCGGATAAGCATTGCCTGGGTGGCCAGGATAAGCATTGCCAGGGTGGCCCGGATAAGCATTGCCTGGGTGGCCCGGATAAGCATTGCCTGGGTGGCCCGGATAAGCATTGCCTGGGTGGCCAGGATAAGCATTGCCAGGGTGGCCCGGATAAGCATTGCCTGGGTGGCCAGGATAAGCATTGCCAGGGTGGCCCGGATAAGCATCGCCTGGGTGGCCCGGATAAGCATTGCCTGGGTGGCCAGGATAAGCATTGCCAGGGTGGCCCGGATAAGCATTGCCTGGGTGGCCCGGATAAGCATTGCCTGGGTGGCCCGGATAAGCATTGCCTGGGTGGCCCGGATAAGCATTGCCTGGGTGGCCCGGATAAGCATTGCCTGGGTGGCCCGGATAAGCATTGCCTGGGGTCAGAATTCTTCCTGCTACACCATATCTGTTATCTTTTACATTTTGCTGGCCTTCTTCCGATCAACTTCGAGTTGAGCTCGTGCTTTTAGTTGAAATACCCAAACCACTTTTATTTCATTATCCCTGTTGGATGCAAAAATGGGTCTGCCCATGACTGATAAAATCCCATGAACAATTGAGAAAATTGATGGACAAAAATAGTGCTTCTGGTCTTGACGGACCATTGAGCTCAATGCTGTTGAAATCAAATTCCATGAGCAAAGTCAATACAGCAGTGATGGGTCATAAATGGGGCAACTGCTCTTATCTTCGCCCCAAAATGTTCAGAGTCAACACCGTTGTTCAAAAACCAAAGGTTACTGAAACAACCATATGAAAAGGAGCAAAGATTGGCTAAAGGAATTAGCTACTCACACGACTACATGCTACAACTACTATTCTCATACGCTATGCCATTGTGATGCCAGGGATGCCAAGCTACCTGTTTAATGAATGAGGAAGCAGTCAGTGCATTCCTGTTTTCATCACATTTACCCCATGTTGATACAACCAGGTTTTTCTTTTCTGATTGCCATTCGAAATCCCTCCCATTCTAATGAACGACATAAACAAAAATTGAACATCATTGCATGATACAACAGAGAAATTGTTACCCACTGAAGTGAACTTGCTGCAGCTCCAGAACTTTGTCACTAGCGAACACCCGTTGCCAATTTAAGACGGATGACTGCAAAAACAACATTTCATTAACTGAGCGGAAGACAACAGATTTGGGGTGCTCACAGGGTGGAAATCACAATGAAACTTACCTTGACAGCTTCCTTCGTCAAGAAAAGCTTTTTTGGTGCTCCAATAATTGACAGTTCACAGGATTGAGCATCTTTGCTTTTCTCTGACTTTAAATTCATCGTCTTCATTGTCTTTAAAAAGGAAAAGGGTAAATTAATGCTCTATTACAAGGAAAAGGAAAGAGTGTTGGGAAAGACAGCTTCTTTCGTAAAGAAAAGTTTTTTTGGTGCTCCAATTATGCTCAATTCACAGCACTGAGGATCTTTGCTTTTCTCTGACTTTAAATTCATCGTCTTCATTGTCTTTACAAAGGAATGGGGTAAATTAATGCCCTATTACAAGGAAAAGGAAATAGTGTTGGGAAAGACAGCTTCTTTCGTAAAGAAGAGCTTTTTTGGAGCTCCAATAATGCTCAATTCACAGCACTGAGGATCTTTGCTTTTCTCTGACTTTAAATTCATCGTCTTCATTGTCTTTACAAAGGAATGGGGTAAATTAATGCCCTATTACAAGGAAAAGGAAATAGTGTTGGGAAAGACAGCTTCTTTCGTAAAGAGAAGCTTTTTTGGTGCTCCAATTATGCTCAATTCACAGCACTGAGGATCTTTGCTTTTCTCTGACTTTAAATTCATCGTCTTCATTGTCTTTAAAAAGGAATAGGGTAAATTAATGCTCTATTACAAGGAAAAGGAAATAGTGCTGGGAAAGACAGCTTCTTTCGTAAAGAAAAGCTTCTTTGGAGCTCCAATAATACTCAATTCACAGCACTGAGGATCTTTGCTTTTCTCTGACTTTAAATTCATCGTCTTCATTGTCTTTAAAAAGGAATAGGGTAAATTAATGCTCTATTACAAGGAAAAGGAAATAGTGTTGGGAAAGACAGCTTCTTTCGTAAAGAGAAGCTTTTTTGGTGCTCCAATTATGCTCAATTCACAGCACTGAGGATCTTTGCTTTTCTCTGACTTTAAATTCATAGTCTTCGTTGTCTTTAAAAAGAAATAAGGTAAATTAATGTTTTTCCAGGGAAAAGGAAATAGTGTTGGGAAAGACAGCTTCTTTCGTAAAGAAGAGCTTTTTTGGAGCTCCAATTATGCTCAATTCACAGCACTGAGGATCTTTGCTTTTCTCTGACTTTAAATTCATCGTCTTCATTGTCTTTACAAAGGAATGGGGTAAATTAATGCTCTATTACAAGGAAAAGGAAAGAGTGTTGGGAAGACAGCTTCTTTCGTAAAGAAAAGCTTTTTTGGTGCTCCAATTATGCTCAATTCACAGCACTGAGGATCTTTGCTTTTCTCTGACTTTAAATTCATCGTCTTCATTGTCTTTACAAAGGAATGGGGTAAATCAATGCTCTATTACAAGGAAAAGGAAACAGTGTTGGGAAAGACAGCTTCTTTCGTAAAGAAAAGCTTTTTTGGTGCTCCAATTATGCTCAATTCACAGCACTGAGGATCTTTGCTTTTCTCTGACTTTAAATTCATCGTCTTCATTGTCTTTACAAAGGAATGGGGTAAATCAATGCTCTATTACAAGGAAAAGGAAAGAGTGTTGGGAAAGACAGCTTCTTTCGTAAAGAAAAGCTTTTTGGTGCTCCAATTATGCTCAATTCACAGCACTGAGGATCTTTGCTTTTCTCTGACTTTAAATTCATTGTCTTCATTGTCTTTAAAAAGGAATAGGGTAAATCAATGCTCTATTACAAGGAAAAGGAAATAGTGTTGGGAAAGACAGCTTCTTTCGTAAAGAAAAGCTTCTTTGGAGCTCCAATAATACTCAATTCACAGCACTGAGGATCTTTGCTTTTCTCTGACTTTAAATTCATTGTCTTCATTGTCTTTAAAAAGGAATAGGTTAAATCAATGCTCTATTACAAGGAAAAGGAAATAGTGTTGGGAAAGACAGCTTCTTTCGTAAAGAAAAGCTTCTTTGGAGCTCCAATTATGCTCAATTCACAGCACTGAGGATCTTTGCTTTTCTCTGACTTTAAATTCATCGTCTTCATTGTCTTTACAAAGGAATGGGGTAAATTAATGCTCTATTACAAGGAAAAGGAAATAGTGTTGGGAAAGACAGCTTCTTTCGTAAAGAAAAGCTTTTTTGGTGCTCCAATTATGCTCAATTCACAGCACTGAGCATCTTTGCTTTTCTCTGACTTTAAATTCATCGTCTTCATTGTCTTTAAAAAGGAATAGGGTAAATTAATGCTCTATTACGAGTATAAGGAAATAGTAACAGGGTAAAGACTTCATATGACTATGTACCCTTGAAAAAGTGTATTTAAGTGGACAATTGTGTTGGCATTTTTTACTCATGACACATTTCGTTCATTTGTGATGGGTGGTGCTAAATTGTGAATAGTTGTGCAGAATCTGACGAATCACTGAAATTCATAAGAAAACCATCAGAAAAGTCCAGTCAGGATTTGAGTGGTGGTTCAAGTTGACGGTGGCAGCATTGCTGCAGATGAGCCCGAATTTCTGTCTGGAATTTAGTTCATGCGATCCTCTGTGAGATGGCACTCATTTCGTTTATTGGGCCAGCTCGGAACAATGCGAGTGTGTGCCGGAACGCTGTGCCATGGCTGTTCACTGGCAACGGTAACTTAAATTTCTCATGAACCAAGTGGCGGATTTTGATGTAACTTCTTGTGATTTAAAGCTGAAAGATAGGCGATTCCTCATGTGCATAATAATCTCAAACTTTTCGTGAATAAAACCTCAAAACCACTCCGGGAATGAAAGTGTTGGAAGCCAAGATGCGATAAAATTTTGGGTCCCCCACACACATTTTCAACAATTGTGCGAATTTTTCCGTTGTAACATGGTTTCGACGTGTGGAAGAGTTTTAGATGAAACTTTCCACTATCCAAAAACACTAAAATCATTGCAATTGGACATCATTTGCTGCTTTTATGAAAGGGAAAACCCGATCCAGTCGACCAAGCGTATTCTGCTCTTCAAAATTCGAACACGCGCCATTGTGACACAAGTTGCACATGCATGCAGACAAACCCGAATTTCTGCCAATTAGTTCCTATGATTCTCCATAAGATGGCAGTCTTGGCGTTTGTTGGGCTATTATGAAGCTTCGAAACTGAGCGGACGTGAGTGATGGAGTTGAATCACTACCTGTTTAAAGCGTTTTGGTCGAGATTTGGAATATTCTATTCGGGATTTGCTGATACCGTCAGAATACAAAACAAATGTATGACATGTCAAAATTTGGTTTGATCTATGGGATTTGGCATGACTTGTTCGGTCTAACGGGATTTGGCGTAACTCGTCAGGATTTGGTGCCATCCCTTGGGCCCCTTCACATTTCATTTCTGCATGACCCATTTAGACAATTTTTTCACAAACAGCCAAATTCACATCGACTTGAGTCCAAAATTTCACTTGAGTGCCAGCCCAAGTGTGAATTTGGTCTTGAGTAAATTCACATGGATCAAAAAATACTTGGTCAAGTCATGGCATCCACTCGTCTTGGACTCCCATGGCGATTCTCAAGTGTATTTGGAAATAGAAAAATCCGCTTGGGCACCAAGCAAAGTCACAGCGTTACTTTTCTTTTGGACTCAAGTGTGATCTCTAGTCACTGTTGCGGTAGACTTGGGGTCCTACTGCCTCTTCTTCTTTGGGTTTCAAGATAATCTGTGGCGCTTGCTGATTGTCCTCTCTGTTTGGGGTGTTGATTATTGAGCTTCGATTCTATTTTTGTGTCAAATCAGATATGTACACCATCTATCAGCAACATTTTGCTAGCACAGCTTCTGGATGTGGTGCAGTCATCCAATGAGGGCCGCTTGCACCACCAACCTCGAAGAGAGATCCTTTTAGCCTGTGTATGAACAATGAGTTTGACAGCCATTTCCGTGGTGCGAATTTGATCCATTCATGCCACAATCGATAAAAGACAACCTCATTTCACCGAATTTGCATTATCCTGGTATGCCTCTGCATGTTTTCATTCAACTCGATTCAAGCTGTTGTTGGAGACTGCAGGGATATGGGAATTGGCTAAGCCAGCGCTTGTTGCATTGCTAGAAAGTAGAAATGTTTGTCATTGCCACTCGTGGTCGGGGATATTTTTTTCATGGCCATAAGCCGCTGACACCCGTGAAATCATTGAAGAATTTGTCCGCATGAACTGGTTGGGCTCATTGATGGAACCTATGTTCCAGTTTTTAAAATTTTGGCAATTATCCTTCTGACAGTTTCATCGACCGAAAGTAAAATCCTTGAATGTGATTCGTCGATGAGAATCCACTCGGGTGGCTCAATTAACCTTCAGTTTCCTGTAAACAGGATACATGCGCCAAGTCTACTTGGCCATATTCATGCTGGATTTTTTTGTGAATTCATTCAAGTGGGAAATCTTGTTTTTCAACAAAAGTGATTTTAAATCAACTTGGCCCAAACCACTCTTCTAGCGTTGTGAATTTACTTTCGATGAGCCGAGATCTAAGAGCTGTGAATTCACTTGAAGCACAGAAACAACTTGACGAACCGAGCAGAAATGAAAGGGCTTGAACAAGGCCCGCTTCGAGTGTGGTTTGTTAATGTGGCTGGAACGAAGAGTCCATTTATGAAGAGGAACTGGTGTGACGTTTTCAGTGGTCTGGTTGGTCTATAGATGCCCATATGGTTCATATTATTGCAGTGAAGTCGTTTTATAACTACAAAAAGTTGCCTTTTAGTCGGGACATCAGATTGGAAAAAATGCAAAAATGTCTGGAACTTCACCTTCTCAACTGGTATTCCTTAAAAAAGCGTTCAGGAGTTTTTCCTGGATCTGACACAAGCAAAAATAATGAATGCACTTTGTCTGTGGTCTGCTGAAGTGAGGACCAGTCCCTCCCGCACCATGGGGTGGCAAACAGGTTCGCTGAATCCTCCGATATTTGCCAAACTTCCTATCTTCCGGTGGGAGCTGTAGCAGCCTGCTGCTGCTAACGCAAACCTTTGCGCTATCTAAAATATTGAAGTCTTTTTCAAGGCACTGGTAACGTGACAATTCCAAGTAAAAAACTCATCAAACCAACAACCGAGATATTTTACAGTGCTCACTTTTGTTAATTTGTGTTATTACTCGTATATTTTCAACCCCATCAGGAATTAGTTTTCTCCTATCGCGAAAGATGATATTATTTGTCTTGAGGATATTTAAGGAAAGCTTTTTGTGTCTAACCACTGCATTAAAATTTCAGATCTGCATTCAGATCAGCAATTATAGTGTCCAGATTTGAACCACTGCTGCAAACAGCAGTGTTGTCAGCAAAAAGGAAAGTCTGCGATTCCGGATACATACAATTTGGTAAGTCATTGATATGGAGTATTAAAAGCAAAGGCCCTAAAATGCTTCCTTGGGGAACTCAACAGGAAACTGAACATGAGTGAGACAAATTGAGATTGATGTCAACAAACTGTTCTCTCAAGCTCAGATCACTTCGTAGCAAGTCATGATAAATTATAGTTCCAGTTACAAATGAGTTACAAATAGTTACAAATGAGCTTACACTTGTCACTTGTCAATAAATTTCATCATTCTGCAAAAAAAAAACGTTCGAAAACTTCGCTAGTAACTGGAAGGAGAGAAATAGGACTATAGTTGGACACCAAATTTCGGTCGCCTGCTTAAAAAATGGAATAACTCTTGCAACCTTTAAAATAGTATTTGGAAAAATACCACCTTGAAACAGAGAAGCACTAAGAGCAGTAATGTGACAAATCGGTTTTGCAAGAAAATGAGCAGATTTTTTGATAATTGAATTGCTCATTTTATCAAACCCAGTTGATGCCTTGTGCTCAAGTGAAATACATATTGTCAAAATTTCATTCTCAGATGGAGGAAACAAATAAAAAGATTTAAAATTATGATAAACAAGAGAACATGGATGAAAGTTAGTAGGTTGAATCTTAGATGCCAATGATTCTCCAACAGAAGCAAAAAATTGATTAAATTCATTTGCTTTTTCCTTGCAGGTGAACTGATCACCATTTGAATCACAAAGTTGTCTTGGAACTGCCATTGTGAGATTTATTTAGAGCTTCATTAATTCTTTCCATTTTCGTCTAGAATCTCAACAAAAATTATTAAACTCCCTCTCAAAATACTTTGCTTTAGCTTTTTTCGTTATAATTTTTAACCTAGCAGCATACTGCCTGCACCGATGACGCAAATCCTGTCTCAGAGGGTTTTCCTTGAAAAGGGCAAATAATTTATCTTTGCGTTTGATAGAAGTAAGAATGACAGAGGAGATCCAGGGCTGGTGCCTAATCAAATATTTTCCACTGTGCGTCCTTGTATTAGTACAATCAGAAATTGTTTGATTAAGCACTCCCATGAAGAGCTCAACAGTTAAATAAAGAAAGATCAGCGCAATCAAACAGACCAAGGCCATGCCAGTCAAGAATTTTAATTTTCTCTGCAATTTATTTGAAGTCCAAAGAAGTATAGCACACTTCACCTGGAGTAAGATTCTTAGCAAGCAGGGTTTTAGAAACAAGAACTACAGGAAAATGATCAGACAAATCAGAATTGAGCGCAAAAGTGGAAATCTGTGAATCAAGGATATTTGTAGCTATGAGATCGAGAACTGTACTGGTTGTTTCGTACACCCTCGTTGGAAGGTTTATGCATGACTTCGACACCATTGGCACTTAAATCATTCAGAAACTGCTCAGATATCACTGAATTGTTAACATTTATGTTGAAGTCCCCACACAGAAAAATACTTTTGTCTTCGAAATTTAAGACAGACAATGCATTATCTAAAGCATCGATGAAACTTAAATAATTATCATGACAAGGAGATCTATATAAGATTCCAATAACCTTTTTTTTCCTTCCCCTATTCGCAGATGTGCTGAGCTCAATAAATAAAGCCTCACAGCAAGATACAGCTGAAAAATTCCTTGACAAATCATTCCGTACAATGAAAGGTATACTTTTTTTTTTTTTTTTTTTTTTTTTTTTTTTTTGATTTATAAAAATTCATCTTTATTCGATCTATAGTCGAGATGATAACAGTTTATTAAACACCAATAAATTGCACAACAATTCAGAAACTCTAATAACTAAGTGATTATAAATCAGAGCAGTCTTAACTATAAAATTCAAAGACTTAAATTAGGAAATTCGAAAATGGACGTGATGTCGTCGTCTTGTTCCTCTCCGTCGTCGTCTTGGTCCTCTTCGTCGTCGTCTGGGTCCTCTCCGTCGTCGTCTCGAAACTGTTGTCCTTGTGGTCGTAGTCGTTCTCGTCTCCGCTGTCGCCGTTGTCGTCTCCGCTGTCGTCGTTGCTTCGTTGTCGTCCTCGTCGCTGTTGTCGTCTTCGCTGTCGCCGTCGTTGTCTTCGCTGTCGTCGTCGTTGTCGTCGTCTCCGTTGTCGCTGCCGTCGTACTTGCTGTCGCCGTTGTCGTCTCTGTTGTCGCCGTCGTCGCTGTCGTCGTCATCGCTGTCGTCGTCTTTGCTGTCGCCTTCGTCGTCTCCGTTGCCGCCGTCGTCGTCTTTGCTGTCGTCGTTGTCGTCGTCGCTGTCATCGTTCCCGTTGTCGCTGCCGTCGTCCTCGCTGTCTCCGTTGTCGTATCCGTTGTTGCCGTCGTTGTGTCTTCGCTGTCGCCGCTGTCGTTGTCGTCATCGCTATCGTCTTCGCTGTTGCTGTCGTCGTCTCCGTTGTCGCTGCCGTCGTACTTGCTGTCGCCGTTGTCGTCTCCGCTGTCGCCGTCGTCGCTGTCGTCGTCATCGCTGTCGTCGCCGTCGCTGTCGTCGTCTTTGCTGTCGCCTTCGTCGTCTCCGTTGCCGCCGTCGTCGTCTTTGCTGTCGTCGTTGTCGTCGTCGCTGTCATCGTTCCCGTTGTCGCTGCCGTCGTCCTCGCTGTCTCCGTTGTCGTATCCGTTGTCGCCGTCGTTGTGTCTTCGCTGTCGCCGCTGTCGTCGTCATCGCTATCGTCTTCGCTGTTGCTGTCGTCGTCTCCGTTGTCGCTGTCGTCGTCTTCGCTGTCGCCGTTGTCGTCGTCGCTGTCGTCGTCTTCGCTGTTGCTGTTGTCGTCTCCGTTGTCGCTGTCGTCGTCTTTGCTGTCGCCGTTGTCGTCGTCGCTGTCGTCGTCTTCGCTGTTGCTGTTGTCGCCGTCGTTGTCTCCGCTGTCACCGTCGTCCTCTCCTCTATCTCCATTGTCGTAGTTACCGTAAACTCCATTTCTGTCCGTATCTCCGCCGTTGAAGTTTGTAGTTTTCATATCATCGTCCACTTATCAGTCATTGGTAGTAGCCGTCATCCCTCAGTAAATCTGGTTGTAGTCCTTAATGTATCAGGAATGGCCTTCTCCGTGGGGAGTGTGCATGAAGTCATCCTATGTGGTGAGTGGGGCTGACATGGATTTGGTTATCCCTGCGACGTCTGTGCTCCGTAGGAATTTGTATAATTCCGCATCCCTTTGAGATCGGTCAATTCCTGGTGGGTTTGGGGCTAGGAGTAGCTTGAGGCTGAGGTCTTGGTTTAGAGAGTTTCTCAAAACTCTCCTCTCCGTCTGGTATATTGGGCAATTTAGGAGGACGTGGTCTGTTGTCAGTCGTGTTTTGCATTGCTGGCACTGCGGGTTCCTTGTCCATGGAAGTCTGGGAAACGTGGGGTTTACTCGTAGCAGTAAGGTACACCTGTTCCACGGATGTCTCCTTGTCTCTGTATACCTGAAGATTTTCGGCACTAAATTATGATGATGTCTGGCCTTTCGGGACGAGGACCATTTTTGTTGCCATTTTTCTTTCACAGAGCGATGAATTGCAGCTTTCACCTCGCTTCTGAAAGGAGGAACGAAAATGTCTATTTCTGATCTCGTAGTTGCCTCTTTCGCCGCGGTATCTGCATTGTCATTACCTTTTAGGCCGACGTGCCCTGGAACCCATTGGATTGTCACTTCAATCCCTTTGTTTCCAAGAGTGTTCACTGAGTTCACAATGTCTAACATAAGCGGATGGAGTCTAGTGTCCGTTTTTGCTCGCTCTATAGCTTGCAAGGCCGCCTTCGAGTCCGAAAAGATTACTGTTGGTGTTTTCTCCGGACATGTTGTTCTGTGGCTGAGGGCGAGTTGAATGGCTTGTAGTTCTGCCGTGCAGACTGAACTGTGGTTTGAGAGGCGTTGCGCTGAGGTGACTTGCAGTGATGCATCCCAGAAAGCTGCACCTGTAGTTAGGGTGTCAGGGTTCTTTGATCCATCCGTATAAATGTGATGTTTGCCGTTGTATAGCCTGTTGATGGTGTGCAGCGTGTGTTGCAGAAGTGCAGGTGTGACTTCCTCATGTTTGACTGAAACTCCTTGTATGAATAGACGGATTTGCGGGTGTGTGCGTTGCCATGGTGGAATCTTGGGAAAGAGGCCTCGAGGCATAGACTTGCTGACTTCCATGCCTTCCTTGCAGAGTGCGGACGACTTCTTCCTGTTTTTAATCAGTTTGATGACTCCTTTCGCACGTTGGGGCTTGTAACGGGGTTTCTTGTTAGCTTTGTTGTTGGTATTGTACTTTGACGAGGCTATGCCGAAGAATTGTCTCCTGGCTTGATCTCGTGCAACTGCTTGTGCCCATCGAAGTTTATTTGGAAGTTGGAATAGCTCCACTTCCAAGGATTTGAAAGGTATACAGGACTTGACAAATAAACCTACTCCCCCATGGTTACGTCCTGTGACCACTGAACTACGAGGGCTACTCACAAAGTTGTAACCAGGTAGACAGGGTAAAAAATCCCCAAGATCTGCTGGCAACCAAGTTTCAGAGATACCAAGTATTGTGAAATTTCCATTTATCCTATTCAATACGGAAACCAAAGAGACAAAGTTTTTGTTGAGACTCCTGATATTACAATGGAAGATAGAGAGATCCTCAGGCATAACGAACGGAAAATCTTCAATATTTTGGCAGAACAATGACAAGATGGATGAAAGTGGCTCCAGTGGTGGATCATTAATCAGCAACGGAGGACACATCATGAAAATGAAATGTCAAGAGATAATCAGAAACCACACAAAATTCCAAACAATCTGGCACAAGTCCTCGACTGATGAAATTAACCAACGCCGGTTGGCCTTCCACTTTTCTGACAAATATGGATCCATTCTTAATCCAAGCATATTTCCAGCCTGCAGCCCTTCTCTTGACTTGCATTTGACCAAGAAGCTTTTTGGATGCCGGACACAGATGCTAATTGGCTGAGCGCAGCGAAGCCTTCCATTACACTTCGATTTCCTTTCTTGTGCGCACCGTAACTCCAGTTGTAGTGGTTCGATTGCTGTTTTTTAAAAACATGGAGAAAGCTTATTGCCTTGGGTCAAAAACGTCCTATTTTGAAGGTGATCGAACGAAAAATCTCAAATCAGCAGGGCATTTTTAAGGGGAAACTCAAAGGGAAACTGAGCAAAAAGGAGCAAAGCAAAACAGCGGCAGACAGCGGGGCGAAATGCGATTTCCCGTCAACGGCCGCGTTCATAATATGAGGCGCATAACGAACCGATTTTCGCAGTTGACCAGTTGGCTCAGTCGACAGAGCATCCGGTTACAAATCTGAAGGGCGGCAGTTCGAATCCCACCACGGGAAGTATTTTTTCAGGATGGATTTCGCATAGGCACATTTTTTGTTTGCAAGATAGAAAAAGCAAGACCCAACAATTGTTGGATTTTTTATTTTTTGCAAAGAAAATTTTTTCGAAGTATTTTTTGAAGTCATCAACATAGAAGTATTCAATTTTTTTCTTGTCTTTTGTAAGAAGTAGATTATAAAATTAACTTTAGGCGCAATTAATTTGCCTAACTAACTGACTGACTGAATGGAATTGCCAAAAAAAGAGTATTTTATAGGGGGACGGATGAATCTACGTACAGGGTGGCCCAAAAAAGTATACCGAAATGCTTACATTATTTTGTTCCTCCTCATAACAGTTAGGAATGTTCTTTCTCCAAAATGGCCTCAGATTTGGTGAGTATAAGAGAAAGGAACACCAGATGGAGCAACCAACCCCATAATTCTGGTTGAAAATTGCTTCAATTGGCCTGATTGCAAAAGCTGATGAGTTTTTTCATTTCTCCTCTATGGCCTGGTTTTCATGGGACTGCACTTTTTCCGTTTGTCTGCTTTTGTGCTGGCCTGATTGACAGGTTTTACGTTTCGTGGCTATGTGCAGACCATAGAATACTTATAGAGGTCTATGGTGCAGACACATACACAGCATGAATTCGTCTCTCATTGCCGAAATGGGTCGTGTTAGACTGTTAGTTGGTGGCAGGGGCGTCGTTTCAAGTTTTCATTTGGGGAGAGAATGTTATCAGTTGCCGCCCCCTGAATAGCCTGCCCTGCGGCCGCAGCCCACTGTGTTGCTATGAATGGGCGCAGACGCTCAAGGCTCAAGTGGAGAAATGATCGTTGGACCATTTGGCATGGGATCTTGGGGTCAGCAGACCCCCGGAAGCGGAAGGCATTTTTGAAAATTTAACGATCTTTTCGGGTGCAATAATGGTGTATCAGAGGCTGATTTCACAGAATTGGGAGCTAAAATCACAGGCCAGAGCTGGTCTGGCGAATACCAGGGGAAATAAGTTTTGATAAGAAGGGGTCGTTGACTTTCTTACCCGCCATAAATGATGTCCCTTTTTGATGCAGACCTTAAAAAACACAAACTTTGGAGAAGCAACATGCCGAAATCATGAAAGTTCACTATTCCATCCCGTGGTTGCAGTGCTATGCTTTAAAAAGATGGTTTAATGTGGAAGAATCATTGGACTGCAACATAGCTTTCTTGCCAAACACAATACTGCTGCAAAAGAAAAGAAAATGATGAAAAATCCACCTGTGAATGGCAAAAACATTTTCGCTATACGTTTTTTGGGCCACACTGTATATGACTTTCAGGATAAGTGTGCCATTGGAAAACGGGTTATGAGCACATGCGTCACGAAAGTTAAAGAGCATTGCATTGGGGGACGGATGAATATACAGGGTGTTTCAGAAGTCCTGGTCAGGCTGAATTTCCTTTTGTGATGTAGAATTTTTTGGGCAGAATTTTTTTTTTATTTTATAAGTATTTGGCTGCAATGCAATCGTCCATTCATCTGCTCATTTTTCCCTGACAGTTGATACGGACCAACATTTCAGGCGTGATGTCATGATTGGTGTCAGTGATTCGGTTTTCTAGTTCTTGCAAGTTGTTGTGCGGGGTTTCATAAACCTTCCTTTTACAAAACCCCACGAAAAAAGTCGAAGCACGTCAGATCAGCGACTGGCCTCTGTTCGTCATTGTTTGTTGGCCATTTGGGCTGGAACCTCCAATCCACCGTTAGGGGGAAGTTTGCATTTAGCCACTGCCGTGCCGTACCACTAAACATCATCTTTAGTCGCATCTCCTTCATAAACGCATCCACATAAACGAAAAATCCTAACATATTGCGGAAAAAACAAAAACAAAACCTGACCATGACTTCTGAAACACATATGGCAGTATACGTAACTTGTCCGGCCCAAATGCGCAATCGAAGCCGATCATGATCAGTGATGGTGTCACGGAAATTATTTCCAAAGTGCTCTCTTCTCGCGCATCTGTGATCAAATCTTTTGGCGTTCTTTTTTTTCTTTTGGCATTTTTTTTCGGGGGCAACTCCGAAAATAAGAAACAGGGGCAACCCCGAAATAATTCATTCATGCACGTGTTTTCCCGATTGTGTGTTTTCGGATGCGAGACGTAATTGCTTCAGAAAAACCATGTAGAAATGCCACAGTTTATTGAGGCAATGAGATGCAGTAGTGTCAACACGTTTTTGATAAGCCTAAAACCATTGCACTTTTTTCATTTCCTTTCTTGTGCGCACCGCAACTCCAGTTGTATAGTAGTTCGACTGCTGTTTTTTAAAGAAAGGGGAAAAGCTTATTCCCCTGGCTGGGTCAAAACCGTCCTATTTTGGAAGTGTTGCGAAGAATAATCTCAAGTCTGCAGGCTATTATCTTGGGGAAAGCGGTGCAAAATGGAGCAAGAGACCGGGAATGAAATTGGAGCGATTGTCACATTTTGCGGGCTAATTTTGCAAAACTCTTGGACAACTCCATTCCAGTTGTTCCACACGTCAACACCGTTCATATACCTGATTGAAGAACCCTGAGCATTACACAGAGAGGGGAAATTTACCACCAAATTTTTCAAACCTTGCATACATGCAAACTAATCGCAAACTTCACACACCACCACACACAACGTGTTCTGCACTTCAATCTCGAGAAAATGATGGGGTCTTAAAATTACCACGACTAACTCAAACGGGGCTCACCGAAAACTTCGTATCCCGGAAAACGGTGGAAATAATGAGAAAATCTCAGATGCCACCACACTTACCTATCGTTCGCCTGCGAAAATATTCGTGGATCATCTACCCGCAAACAAATGCTGTTTGGATTGGCCATTGAAGCATTTGAAGTGCCCAGAAATATTTTCGATCCTTGAGACGGGTAGAAAGAGTCCGAAGCCCACAGAGATCTCTAACCGCACCACGTGTTCCCCACGTCAAAAAAGGCAAACAACAAATTTTTTTGACAACACGTGTTCCGACAAACTTTTCAAAATTCTCCAGGCAGGCTCAAGGCTTCGAACATTTTCTATTCCCGTCCATGAGGACTGTCTCTCAGCATCTGTTTTCATCGTGTGTGCACATATCATCTCGGATCGCGTGGTTTTCTTTTTTTGGAACAGAAACGCAGGAATTGGGGATGATCTAAAATGCGGACGCGGACCAATGGGAGATATGGCATTTCGCGGAATAAAAGCGAATTACGCGGAACTACAGGATAAACCTATCCTGTAGTTGAATTAACGTAAAGTTAGGTAAGGTTGAATTAACTTTTACTTGGTTAGGTTTGATTAGGTTGGACTAGGTTTGATTGGGGTGGTTTGGTTTGGAGATTTGGGGGCTTAGATTCGCACCGCAGCCTCCCGCAGATTTCGCGATTTCCGCGTTTTAGAAGAACGCCAGGAATTGCGCGTGTCGTGAAGTACAGCAGTGAATCAGTTAATCAGGCCCATGTGACAGTGTACTCGTAGATTTACTGGTTTCTGCTTATCGGTTTTTCTATTGAATTGCATGTCCTTTGGATTCGCCACTCGTCCGTCAATGTGATCTATATTTCGTTTAAGTTTCGTTGCTAACCAGAGCAAGGAGCTTTGTGAGCGTTGCCTTTGGCTTATTCTCGTTTTTTGGTCATTTCGTTGTTTCCTCAGGCGTTGCATTGCTGGTCTGCTTTTCGGACTTTCAGTTTTCCTTTGACTTCGCAAATAATATCGCAATTCGTCAGGAAAAAGACAAAATGACCAAGAAAAAAGGCTACACGTTTGCGTGCGTCAGCTACAAAAAATGCACATGCGAGAAGTGCAGAACACGTTGTCTGGTGGTGCACGTTGTCTGGTGGTGCATGTTTGCAAGATTTGAAAATTTTGGGGATAAATTTCCTCGCGCGGGGCAGTCCAGGGTAATTCACTCCAGTACGTGAACGGAAGGAGTTGACCTGGGGAACAACTGGAATGAAGGTGTCCACGAATTTTGAAAAAATTGGCCCAGCTAAATGTGACAATGGCATCCTCCAATTTCACTGAAAGCAGCTGAAAATAAATGTGTGTGGAAGTGCAAATAGCGAACAATTTCGCAAAACACGGTGAATTCAGAGACGGAGAATTGAATGCACGCAGGGGAAACAGTCGAGGTCGCTCAGCCTCGCCGCGACTGCACGCGGGTCTAGTTTACGAAGATAGGAGAGTCTGATCTTAATCCAATGGATGTGCCTGTTGGACATTGATGCCTGCAGGCTTGGATCAAAGCCTCCTTCTTTCTTTGGTTTCAGAATCTTACGATAAGATTCTTCTCCCGTTTTCATGGAATAGGGACCCAATGACATGCATGGGTCTCACTTTCAATGTGATGTGAAACATCACAGGTCTTGGCAACTGCAGCAAGAACATCGTTAGCCTGGAGGACAGTTCCATTTCTCGGTGCTGGAATGCCCTTAATCTCAACGTTCCCCCGTAGATCGTAATTCTGCAAATTGTTAACGCTGGTGCAAAACTTCAGGTTTTCCTGTTTCAATGATGCAATCTCAGCTTTGTATCCATCGACTGTATCCAACAGATCATCATAATTCTGACCCTTGATTTTCACGATGTCCCTCAGTTCATGGACAGCCTGAAGCAGTTGATCCCGAGAAAGATTATCATCAGAAGTCCCAGTGGACTGCTTAGCACCAACTTGCTGTTTTACAGGTGCAGCTGATGGAGACAACTTTGGCATGCTCTTTCGACTCTCGACCTCTGCCTCGAGAATTCGACATGATGAGAACAAGTAAACTGGGCCTCCAAAAGCCTATATCCACAAGGTTTGAAGCTGAAAAGAACCCCCTTCCAAAATTCCAGGGTATATCAACAGACCAACCCCTTCTCGAAGTACAGGGTGGTAGAACAATAGCTATTCTCCCACCTCAAAGAGACAATGTTTCACCATAAGAAACCACAATGTTTTACCATAAGAATGAGCAGAAAAAGAGCATAAGACTTTTCATTATTTCTGAGATGTAGTGACAAGGTTACCAAGAAAAAAAAAGGAAGACTTCATTGTGATTGTGTTGACCATGGAAGTTTTCAGTTTCAAAGACTTTTGAGGAAAACAACCGCTAGCGTTCCAATTTAAAAACCATGAGAAATTTCATTGTCACAATCAGAATCAGGGATCATTGCTGTGAGAGGGTGTTAGATTATTTCGCGGACTGAATGTGGCAGCGTGTTCACAAGGGAAGCATTTTACCATATTTCAGGCAAACTGATACGGGGCAAGATATCAGTCATTGAACAGCTATTTTTCAACCGATTTTGGTCAAAGTTTGCCCACATTTTGGGGGTCTCTTTAACTAAGATCTGTGCAAAATTTCACACCCCTAGTGTTATTACTTTAGCAGCTGTGGCCAATTTATATGCAAAAAGTAGACTAAACTTTTGATTGCTGCAGCACCTAAACCATGAGAGCTAGAGAGCTGTAGTTTGCACCAAAGTTTCCAAAACTGAACCAGAATTTGGCTAGAAAGGTCTGAAACCTTATGCCTAGCTTCACTTTTGCACCAGAATCAAATTAATGCTTATCGCATCAAAAAGCGGTAAATTTTTACTGCCATAATTTGAAAATACACGTATATCATGGAAACACCACTAGACAGTCGGATTTTGACGATACCAGCAAATTCGGGACACTTTTTTTACACAAGTATGCTAATTTTTAACCTTCTATGTTGTTCCCAAGCTGAGATTTTGCATTCGAACGTTTACCGAACATGAAAAATCGGAGTTCCGAGTAAGTTGAATATTTGCGAAGTGTTGATTTTTGCAACTTCGAAAAACCCATTTTTGCATCGTCGAACTTTTTTGTGCCATATTTCAGACCATGGAAGGTTGAAATTTGGCGTGGAAGGTTGAACGTGGAAGGTTGAAATTTGGCACACTTATCTCTTGTCAAAAAACCTCCTGATTTGGCGTAAAAATTCATTTTGGTGCCTTCGCATTTCAGTCCGTAACCATGTGGAATTTCAAAAAAACGGATTGCATCAATGGAATCAGGAAAGTTTTGTGCATAAGATCACCAAAAAACCCTAACATACCATTTTCAACCATTTTTTAACAATCCGAAGGTTACCTCCCCCTTAATGAGGAGGTCACTCACCTGCTGGTACCGACAAGAGGTGTTCATGTTCGCAAAGACGCAGGCGGAATAATTTCAAATTAAGTGAATGATGCAAAAACGTTTTTTGGAATTTCACTGTTCCCGGCGGGGCATGACTGAACAATGCAGGGCTGAGATCTTTGTTGTCCCGAATTGATCCGAGGTGCAATAGTGATGCCATCTGTCTCGCTGCAGGGCGGCGAGTTTTAATCAAGTGATTTTTATTCCATGTTTTTATCTAAAATGTGCTTTTAACCTTTTATCCTATTTGTAGTTTTTTGTGTGTTTTCCTTCATTGGATTTCACATTTTCTCTTCTTTTGGTTTTTTACACTGCTTTTTTACCAGTGTTTCCTAACCCATTTGTGTCATCTTGTTTTTCGATTGTTTCATCTTCAAGTTGCTTCTTGCAAAGTAATCCACCTGTGGTGTACCTGCAACAACCTTGTCAGCACAGTGTATGTGGCCTCATTTAGGGAAATAAACCCCTTTCTTCAATCTTTGTTACTCAGTTTTCTTTCTCATTTGGTTCATGTTGTTATTCTGGATTCGCAAAGCTGAGATTCCACGGCCCTTATGGTCCCCAAGTCTGGTGTGTGCTTTCATTTCTCTTTCTCCCCCCCCCCCCCCCCGCTTTAGAGCAAATGAAACAAAAACCTGTATGGATATATTACTTCATGGGCCTGTTTTTCAAGAGAACACCCGAAAAATGGGGAAAAGCGGAAGGGTCAATCATGAAAGCTACCACCGGTGCATGAATTAAAAATGTGCAACGTGCCTGTTCAGCGATGTTTTTGTCCTTGCATTGACAAAGCTAAAAAGGATCTCACAATTACTAAAATTAAAAACAGTAAAAAACGAAGGTGGCATTCCCGCAAGTGTCAATAAGTGGTCAAAAGCCATGGACAATACGAGTACTGTTTAGCCGAGAATTTTGCGAAAACGAGAATTTTGCTGCATAGATTAAGGCCTTGCACCGTGCTTTCCCCCCTTGTGCATTTTCCTCCGCAAAATTCTATAATGAAAAAACTTCCACTGATTATGTTTCTGAAAGACGTGTTACCTACCTGAAATAGATGAAAAAATGAGGTCACAATGCACAAACAACAGAGCATGTTGTTGAAATCGAATGCCATGAAAAGGGTGAACGTGATCTTGTGACATGCAGCAAGCAAAAAATGCATAGTTGCATACCAGAAACTCTTCAGGAGGGAGGCAACATGACAACTGTCTTGAGGACTTGAGGACATCTTGAGGACATCTTGAGGACGACAAAAAGGAAAGATTTAAAAGTTTGGCCTTGTTTGTTTACCTTCCGCTGCAGATGACAAAGTCAACATATTGCAACGGCAAAATTTTCTTCTATGCAGAGGTGGTGCCCATAACATGTTCGATTCTGCGATGGCATTTCTTTTGTCGCTGAAATTAAAGCAACAAATTATTGTTTCCCATGACTATTCAATCATAAACAAAATTAAACTATGGTGTCCACTATTCCCGTGAGATATAGTGTTGTTTTTTAGTCAGTTCTTAGCAAAAAGAAACCACCACAATCTTTGAATGCTGCTGTACTTTTTGTTTTGTGATGGCCTTCTTTTTGGTGGTTTTGGGTTTTTACAGTTTGAAAAAATCACAAGAATGTTTGTGATGGTTTTTTCCCCAGGAAAAAATTAACAAATGAAGATTTTTTAAAATATTTTTAGCATCAGATTACTTGTTTCTATATCTGCCAGCTCATGTTTTTGTGAGCACCAGTGCGATTGTTGAGGTGCCATCCAATTGTCACAATATGCAGAGCATGAATAACAGTAATTTTTGCCAGTTTAATAGTGGCACAAAAATGATGGAAATGCAGAGTGCGGTATTGACAAGCAAAAACTGACGTTTGTATGGCCAGAGACTTTTGGCTACTCTGAAAAGTAAAATAAAACAGTGTGAAATTTGGAAAGAGACAACACGAGTAATGAAAACAACGCATGTGATGAGACACACTTGCAGGCATTTGTTGAATAGTGGGTTTGCAGTTCTGACGCGGCTGAAGACATCATGAGCATGTCTATTTTTAGTGCAAATAAGAACCAAGGGTAAAAAGGGAATGAATGTTGGGTAAAAATGTCAAATTTTTCATCAATTCGAGTAAAACTCACTGCAGCCGGCAGATCCTGTTTTGTCTCAATGATCGCCGCCATTTGGGAAAACATATTCTTAAAGTTCGCCACATCAACCTCTGATCCATCCCGCCACGTGTGGTTTTGAAAAAAGTGGACGTTGTTGACAAAAAACACTTGTTTTTTGGAGGTCTTCAATGTATATCTGTGGAAGAAAAAGTCAATGGAATTGTTCTGGAAGATCCCCTTGGATCCTTGGTATAAGGTCGGATATGGTTCATTGAGGATAATGTCAATTAGATTGGGTTTTTCATTTACAGTGTCCCAAAAAAGCCAAAGTGAAACTTCTGTTGTTCAAAAATAATGTCTGTTGGTTTCCACACACTGCGTACCAATTGTTGCTGGAGATCATTTAGCAAAGCATCAAGTGTGTCTAAGATGACTCCCTGAACAGTGTTGATGATTTTCCGTTGTGGATGCATATATGCATCGTCAGATCGGTATTGGTCTAGAGGGAAAAGATATGTCTTCCTATACATTTACCAATTTCAGGACGTCCAATTATCTCCAGAGGCAGCAACTTCCCTCTCACAGCTCACAGCCCAGACCTCACTTCTGAACTTCTCAAAAAGAACGAAACTTTTCCATCTTCCAAGCCCAAACGATTCTTGTGTTGCGGGCAGCCATAACAGAACATCATAGACACTGCATGAGGCATCGACCCATAGTTTTTTGGTGCTCTTCTGAACAATCTTCAGAAACAATTGGGGTTGGCTTCTATTGTTCAAGAATAACATCCATTCGATTCCACATTCTGTCCCAATTTGGGACAGCGCTCTGTGGAAGCGAATGGATATTACTTTTCAACAACAGAAGCCAACGAGCTTGACTTAGGTTTTTGGGACACCCTGTAGACGTCACAGCACAGGTCCACGAAGACGCCACAGCATCACAAGACCCATGAAGTCCCATGGGATAAAAACGAATCACTTAGATGCAGTCTATAACCTCAATATCGTTCATTGGGGTCCTCTGTGATCAAATGGAACGTGAGAAGGTGCCACATGGTCCGGTCTCATGGCTGTCCACTGTGCCCAAATTTCCCAATTGGAGCCTCTTTTTGGTGTTGAGAATTGATTTGTGTCGATCAGCTCTCATCCGTGAACAATGTGTCGTCCTAGATACCTGAACCGAATGGAAAAAAAATTGTGAAAAATCCTCTGCGACCACAAGATTCGAGGGTGTGGTCCACGAAAGTTCCAAAAATTCGCAATTTGCCAGCTAATTTGTGGAATTTTGGAGAGCCGTGTCTCGAAAATGGGAGCTCGGAGAAAATTTGTTTACTGATTGATTTCTCTTCACTTTATCTTCGACAACATGGTCTCCAAAAATTGGCTCTGTGCAACACGTAATTTGTTTTTATATAAATAAAAAAATCCCCTGGCTCCATCAACGCATTTGGTTTACAAAGTGGCAACTCTACCAAATTGCCAAGCAACCACCAGTGACATAGGGGCGTGCCAGCCAACCATCTAGTCCTGACTTCAGTTCCACATTGGGTGTCAGGCTGCACAAAGTGCAATAAATTTGAAAGGAAGATGACGTAAGACAAGCAGGTGGGTTGCACCAGTCAGGACTAGTCACAGGTGTCAGAGGCGAGAGTTTTACATACAAAAAAATGAAAATCAATAACCCTCGCCACTGGAAACCCAATATTGCTGGCCCCGAGAAAAAGAACAGAAAATTGAAATTTTATTCATTGAAGAACAAAATAAGCAGAAAAATAAAATAAATAAATAAAATTAATAAATGACCCTTCAGATGATGGGCACCTAAAAAGGGCTCACTTTGGGGAGGCGTCAACTCAGAAATGGGGGTCAGAGCAAATTATGGTACTGAACAAATTAGATTCCTGCAGACATGAGGGACATGACCTATTAGTTGCTCCCAGTAATTTAGGACCACCCTGTAAAGCACTTACCAGTGTGTTTTTCTTTCGATTGCCAGATTCCATTGTATTTCTTGGCAGTCTCTATCTTTCCCCCAGTCTCCTGCCAGATCCGCAGACAGTTCTGAAGTGTTAAAAATAACAAATTCACTTTATCACTGGGTAAAATGTCTGAAAAATCACTTGGTTAAACTGAATACACTCTAGTAACCAAGCGGCCAATTTCGTATTTTATAGACATTGGTTTTTAACTGAAAGATTGAAATTCTGTTTTGAATCTGTTTGACACTTCTGTGGTAACACAATCTTAAATGTTCTTTTCTCAACTTTGGTTACCTGCGAGTGCAGAATTTGTCTCCGAGATTTTTTGTTAAGCATTTTACCAAAAATACAGAATGTCATCGTGTTCAATTCCCGAGGACAAAGATTTTGAAAAGCTTTTCTGGTCTGTAATTATTTAGACTTCTATCCACCTGCTTTTGTCACCGTTTTTTGTTTTACGAAACATCCATCCATGTGGCGGGACGTCATTAAACTTTATCAAACAAAATAAACGACACCCAGAGGAGAAAAGGCAACTTGATTCCTCTGATCTGTTTTGGGAATCCTGCAGATTGGGAAATCACTTTTGCATAGTTCAAAGTTCAAGCTGGTTAACTGATCACGCACCAGAAATAAATATTCGCATAAAATATTCTTTTGAGCACCAAGAAGAAAAAATGCTAACACCTGCACCAGTTATGGATTACTTACTCTCCATGCCTCAAAGGCCACATAGCGTGCAGTTCATCAAATTTTGGATTGGGGCAGAGGATTTTGCTATCTTTTTATGCCTGTGACTGTGCTTGTAAATCCGCCGTAAAATTTAAATAATTCATCAATTCTAATCCATTGATTGATGATCGACAGCTGACTTTCCGTTTGTTGGGGAAACATTGCCATGTGTCAGTCAAGTGAAGAGTGAACAATGTTGCTGAAATGGTAATGCCAATATGACGTGACCTCTCCAAATTCGAATTCGTGCCGAAGAAAAGTCCCAGCCATGTTAGTTTTGAAAATCTGGATTGGAATTTTGAAGCTGGTTAATTTTTCATGGACGTTTTGAGGGAAAATGTTGGCCCTGTGGTGCTATTTCCAATTTGGACTGATCTGAAAGCAGTTATGTTTCCTTTTTATTTTTTTAATTTCATGGCGGCCAGGAAAATATTTTGCAGGTGCTTAAATACCACAATGTTCATTGTCTATCCCCAGGGCCATCTTTTGGGGTACGGGGGCCCTGGGGCTTTGCCATGAAATGGGCCCCGAAGGGAAAATTTGAACACCTGGAAATGTGCATTTCTTGACGATTTCCATTCAACAAAACTGCCCAAGTGCAGACTTCGAAAATTAAAGTTTGGCCAATCAAAGATAAAACGGAAAAAATTAACATTCAAAAAATTGACATCCAAAATCAAATGTCTTGACAACAAAATTGAAAATGCGCACAAAGAAAGGCAAAAATCACAAATTTTCAAAATGGTCTCGACATTCACATCGAAAATAATCAAAGATGTCGTTGAAATCAATGTCATCCAAATTGTGTCCATGATTGTCAACAGACCCAAGCCACACATTCTGTCCTGTTTTGTGGTCGTCCGAAGTTTACTTCACTCGCAACAGAGTTCGAGAATCTCTGGAAAATGCGCCATCAAATTTCTGCGTTTGGAAATTTCCAATGGGTAAAGGGGTCAGAGAATATTGCCTTCAGCCTTGCAGTCTCCTGTGCATTCAAAATTGCAAGGCTTTGTTTGCGAGATTTCAAAAAAGGTGAAAAATTGCGAGGATTAAAAAAGCCCTGGAAACCACCCTCCAAGCGGCCCACGGTTTTTTGCGCGAGAAAAAGTCACCAAAACAGTGGCCTCAGAATCTCCTCCATAGGGTCCATTTCCCTTTATTTGCAATTTCAATCGGATCGGCGTTGAAATTATAATGCGGTTGGTGGGCTCAATCATGGGACCACGCTGGAGGTAGAGGTACCTTTCACTTGACCTCGTTAATAAAAACTGCCCCTTTCGTGTTCCAAAATTAGGTATGATTCCAAACTGTCGAAATGGGGCTGTGATTATGGGCTGCTCTCAATGATTTACTGCAGATCCGCCCTGGATCAAGTTGGGAGTGGTCAGTGGTGAAAGTCAAGCAAGATGCTACGAATAAGATATAATCTCCAAATCAAAATGAAAATAAAGAACATACCTAAGTGCTGAACACATGGAAATTTGTCAAAAATGATGAAATTTCCAATATTTAAAAAAACATTGTGGGCCCTTCGGGGCCCCTTTGTATGCTGGGCCCTGGGGCGTTCGCCCCCCTACGCCCCGTGGTAAAGGTGGCCCTGTCTATCCCAAGTTTCAGTGGTCCAAATCAAAAAATAAAAAAAAAAAAACACCAAAGTGTTGTCGCTCCCTTTTTTATAATTCCAAAGTTATCCCGGTTATGCCTTTTAGTCCGGTTATGCAGTAGCGTGCGGTGAGTGCCAGATGCAGGCAGGCACTTCCCGAAGAAGCGTTGCGCGAAGCGCAACGCCGGGGGAGGGGTTCGGGGAGGGGGTGTCCCCCTCCCCGAAGGGAAGAAATTTTGAAAAAATGGAGCCTCAAATGGTGCTCAGAATGCTCATTTTTTGAAAAACTGAGCATTTTTTCACAACTGCATGCATCCAGTTGAATAGCAGCACACGGTGTGGACGACATGTTTCAGTGATCATGGGGAGCAATGTCCCCATGCCCCCCATTCGCACAGGCCTGGCTATGCCGCTGCAACCCAATTTCAAGCTTTTTATCCAACAGGCCCACCTTACACACGATCCAAAATAGAGTCCCGAACACATTCCGTGCACCCAAGGTTTTCACCTTTTCTGAGGATCGGATGGTGCATTTCCAAATTCTTGAACATTTGCATTTGCGAAATGACTCCTGATTGGCATTTTCAGTGACAAATGTTAAAATGTACCATTTGAGTGTTTTCATCATGACCACAAGTTCATCACAATCACACGTTTATTGAAAGGAATAATTTTTGCCCACATGCCAGAATCCAATGTTCACAAGCCAAATCCAGTGTTTCTCTTTTCTGTTTCCTATTCCTCCTGATTCAACATTTCGCCACACTTGATAGGTATTCAAAAAGTGCAGCAAACAGCATGACTTTGGTGAAGGGAGGTGTGCATTCATCGCAGGCTGAGTGCAATTATTGTCATCCATCACAGAGGACTGTGATCAGCGAGCAACAGAGCAACAACACAGAGCAATACGAATATTGACTGGGCAGAGATGCAGCTGGAGGCAGATTTCAAAGTGCCTGCTCCGCAACAGAACTGCTCCACTTGCGGTGGGTGAATTCACCTGGTGGGATGGAGCGGCATGGTCTTCATCGCACCCCGCAGATCCCTCAAAGCAGGCAGCATCATTCCTTGCCTCTTCTGAATCTCATGCGCCAACGGAGCAGGGGATTCGCTTGCGTCTGGAAGACCAGCGAGAAAGAGGGTGGGTGGGTGACTTCTGTGGTTGTTGGCATTGGGAAAGAAGGGACTAGGGAGTTCCCTGTCCCAGTCGATGCTGTCAGCGCCCAGCAGGCAAATGAGAGTGTGCCTTTCTTGAATGTGGCTCACATTTTCTGGACTTCTGTGGCCACGTTTTGCCCTTGCAAATGTTTGTCGAAAATAAAAAAAATGCCCAATTCATGAGATTTTTCTTGGGCAGGCAACGCCTGCCTTGCCTGCCCTGACCGCACGCCACTGCGGTTATGTGGTCAATTTTATTGGCCAGAATTTTCTTTTCATCGGTGTTGGTTTGGAAGATTTTGACCTTTTCGAAAATTGGGAACAGGATACCATTTTGTGGGATGAAAGGGCTCTCACCTGCGATGAGACGGGTGAGAGTTCAATTAAAAAAAAGAAAGAAAGAAAGAAAGAGGTGCCGCTACAAAATAAAAAAAACTTTCATACTAGCAAAAAAAGTTCATATATCGACAGATCAACCCACCACACCTCGGGGATCAACACTTCATATGTATTTGTCACCCTTTCCCACCCGCAAGGTATACCAACCCCTGGCTTGGGTCGGGAATGATGACCATTGTCAAAGGTGAAGGATTCCCAAATCGACTAGCCAGCATCCAATGGAGTATCTAGCCATGAGCCTCGGTGGAAAAACCAAAGGCATCATTTCGGGAGGCAGGGGAGGACGGCCACCGAGAAAATCCCCTCCCAACAGCAGCTTTTGGGGGCATGCGCTCCCAGACCTCTCGCCAGGGAGTTTACCCTTGGAATTCCACTGGGCTCTGACCCGGACCTAAATGACTGAGATCTCTGTCTCAGACCCACCGACTGGGCTCTGCTGGTAACTTTTCCTGATTTATTATCCCTGCAAAATCCTAAAAATGATGCCCTGGGAAACTCTGGACTGTCTACCCTTTCACCGGATCGCCGAACCCCCTCCACAGGGACATCCCAGCTGGCATTTGGTGCGCCAAGCTCAAGAACAAGCACACAAAACACCCAAGAGCCTGATGGCACTGGTGATTCTGCACCTGACTCAAAATTTATCTCTTAGTTGACTCACGATAACAAATCTTGTGCCAAAATCAAGAGCCAGGCACCAAAGCGACTCGTGCGCCAAATGGTGCGGGTAAATCGCATGTCTTACTCAAGCATTTTACTCAGGGTAGACTCTGCACAGAGACTCTTGTGCCAAAGCAAAGGCCTGGCACCAGAATTACTCATGCGCCAAATGGCGCAGGTAAATCATGTGTCCATGATTCAAGAATTACTCCAGTTGGCAAGGTGCGTTTTTAGGGCATCGAATGTTCAACATTCCTCCTCTCCTGCCGCCCCCTCTCACTCTCGATCCTGATCCCAAGTGGATGGCCGCATTTGTTTTCATTCCTCGACAATTCAAAAACTCAAAACCAAAACACAACAAGCAAATAGTTCAGTTGAGATCTTGGTGGCGTGGTGGTGGGTGGCGTGTGTCAGGTTCGTCTATTTTTTTGTCATTTTTGGTGCGTGGTCTAAGACTGCTCTCAGAGGCTTTTAAAGAGCAGTCTTTGATATTTATATCGATTATTTGGGATTACACATACGGTCGAATCACATCCAAAATTTTTTTAGAAAACGGATATCTCAATCTTAATGATGAAATTTTTAATTCCTATTCCCAATGATAACCATTTGAAAAGTGCAGCAGCATATAAAACAGCAAGCAAAAATATGCATTGTTGCATACCTGATACCCTTCAGAAGTGAGGTAACATGACAACTTATTAGAAGGACTTGAAAAAGGAAAGGTGAAAAAGTTTGGAATAAAGTCTTGTTTGTTTACCTTCTACAGCTGATGTTAGAGAAAACACATTCCACAAATTATATTTCCTCGGCAGAATTGGTGCCCTCAAGATGTTTGTTGCTGAAATTAAAATAAAAAAATAAAACGATAGGAAACAGGAGAAAAGTTTTCCTGTTGTCGACGAGCAGTCAGGTTTCTTTTTCCTTTTTATTTGGCCTCTCATTGTGTCTGCCATGCTTTGCTGTCGGTTGCAGTTGAATTATCATGCTGAGTTTTAAAATGTCATCCATGGTTTTTGGTAAAATGTTTCTGCCATCAGCTGCTTTTTTGGAAATACATGGCCCAGAATTATCCAAAATTTCTCATGTTTCAACAAGCCAAGAACGAACAGTGCATTCCATTTAAAGACACAAACTGAGAATTCTTTCAAGTACTCATGTGCTCAGTGGTGAACTGAAATTCCATCAACAATGAAAATCCGGTTGATAATGCACAGAAACGGAAGTTTCGCGCATTGTTTAAATGATGTGAGTGAGGCCCAACGTCCGGCAGGGCAAAACGTCACTTTTTACAACTTTTTTATGAACGGTTAGCGGCCGCTAACCGTTCATAAAAAAGTTGTTACATTTAACGTTGTTTATTTGATACATTTAACGTTTACTATGTTTCCCGTTCATGGTGCCCGTGCATTGATGAGTGAGGTATTCTCAGTTTGTATCGCCAAATACGAATCAGAATACTCGTAGAATCAGATGTACACAATCGACCAGAAAATACAAATCTTGGGGCTTCACCCCCTGTGACCTTCAGCTGCCAACTCCCTGTCTGGGCAGCGGCCTTTTATTTCTCCTTTTATTCCTCTTTTCTCTACTTTCCTAACACAGGGCAGCCCAAAAGTTACTGGCTACAGCAGGCTTTTTCCACCTTTTTTGCAGAATTGGCCTGTACTTTGCAAGTAAAGCCTTATGAATGAGTTACCTTTTTGTGCGTTTTTTGCAGTGAGTCGAATCAGGTCAAACTGATCAACCTGCAATCATAATCAGAGACTTGTTGCTTTTTCTGCAATCGACAACAAACAATGAAATGACGATCGATAATTTTTTGCTTTCTTTCTCGATGCTGTAACATAAACTTTTGCTGCATTTGTTCGCACTCTATAAATTGAGGTTGCTCGTGGCAAGTGTTTTCTCCCAACATTCAGATTCTGAATACGAATGCATGCATCATGTTGGAGTCCAAATTTATACTCCCCGCACACGTCCCTGATGGGAACTTTAATAGCGGAGCTCTACCAACAGCTCCTATATGGCGGAGAGACACTCTACGGAATGTGCACAGAATAAACAGTGTGCATCGGAGTGCACGGGCGGCACAGAGAACTTTCACACCAGGCCAACACTCAAGGTACAATAAAACATTTCAAATTTTTGGTTAAACTCTGGAATCCTTGACTGCCGATATTTCCGACACATCCGACGCATTGAAAACGTCGGATGCATCGGAAGCATGGGATGCATCGGAAGCATGGGATGCATTGGATTGGAAGTATCGATGGGCAGGTATTCCAAAGTCTTATCCAACATTGACAGTTGTCACATTGCATTCACAAGATTTGCGCAAATGCTGTCGCTTAACCATCCATTTCGTAAGCTATTTTGGGCGAAATCACATTCCGTGTAGAGATGCCATTCCTGAGAGAAACGGAGGTCGAATTTGATGCAATATTCACTTTGCTAAAGACGTTGTCGGGGTCATTCGCATTTCTGGCATTTCTTTCTTTGAAAATCCCATGTTACGGGGAGACAATTCCGGCGTTAATTTTGATGTCGGTCATGTTTCCCTCTGCGCCAACATCTGTTCAGAAGACATCGCATCTTCCAGTAAACTTCGGTAAAACAAATCATCGGTGGAGATGATATTTCCGCATGCCTGCAATAATTCTCCTTTTGACACTTATTGCCACGCAAGATGACTTTTTGAAGTCGCGGGAGGTAATTTTCAGGATATATGTGCATCTCCCAATTTCACACCCCGCTTTTTTCCGATATGGTGGAAACAATCGAGCCGACTGTGGTGTGCCAAATTGCTTTGCGTGTTCATAGGACTTGGCCCATCACAGCATAGAAAAATGGGCTAAGTCAATTTTTGTTTGTTGACATATTTAGGATTCTGAAAAATGAGTCGTGACTTGGTGATTTCTAAAGCGATTCCCAACATGTTTCCCCAACTATTCCTGAATGATTAACCTTTCCTGCAATCCCAGCTTGTTTAACACAGGTAAGATGAAAAGTTGGGAGAGAGGTGCTGGGGATTCTTTTGGTGGCAGGGGCGGATTACAGGCAAGGCCACCATAGGCCTGGGCCTGGGGCGGCAAAATATTTGAGGCGGCAAATTTTTGAAAAAAAAAATTCAAAAAAATTTGAAAAAAAAAATTCAATTTTTTTTCGGTAATTTTGAAAAAATTTGCCGCCTCAAAACTAAAAAATTGCAGAACAAAGGCAAACACATTGCAAAGTTTCGGCCAAAAATTTCAATCGGATGGGCAGGATTGGCCCCCCTCTGTGAAAAAACGAAAGATTGTGCATCCCTGATCCCAATTGGAAACAAAATCAGCAGAAGCGCAACAATTATTTCAATCCGATCAAATTCTTTGTGGTACTGGTGCTGGTGTGGTATGGGCATCGTCTCTGGTATGCACATTTTTTTTCCAATCCACTTCCGCAGGCGCGTCTCTGATTGGCTGTTGGGAATTCCAGCCAATTTCAACATCCAAATTTCAAAACCTACCTAAACCAAACCCAACCTGACCTAACCTAACCTGACCTAACCTAACCCTATTGTGACTCCGAAAGAGTTGCGAAGCCGTGGCAAACATGCCAAATGGCAAAAAGCGGTGGCAATGCAAAAATCCCAAAATTAATGACGTCGCAATTTGAGACGACGTGATTGGCTGTTGCGAGCTCCTGGTCCGCGGAAGTGGATTGGGAAAAAAAATTATGCCTCTGGTATGGGTATGAAATGGGATGTGGGAATCATTTTGAAGAAAAGAATTGCGTTCCCATTGTTGGAAACCTGCTCTGCAGCCTGCTGCTGCTGAAGTGCGGAGTTGGGGGGCAGCATTCTGTCTGATGCAGCATTGGCGATGGACGGACGAAGACAAAAAAGAAACAATTTCATGTCCAGTGTCCTGTATCCAACCCGCAACCGTTTCCAAACAAGGCAGTCATGTCGGGTTTGCGTTCCCAACTTGGCAATTTTGGAACCCCTGGGCGCACAATAAAACGCTTGGCACTGAAAAAAGCTCAACTGGGCGAACCGCATCGAAAGCCAAGGAAGAATTTTCCACTTTTCCCCACATGGGCATCTTTCCCACGTGATTACGCACATATCAGAAATTGTTTTGAAATGTGCTTTCGTGTCAAAAAACTCGGACTTCACCCGAGACTTCAGGGCCAAAATGATTCAAAAACCGATGAGAACTTTTCGAAAAATAATAAATTTACGCAAAGACAAAAATTCGCACGCATTGGCTCGCGTTCGCAATTCTGCAAAGAACATTCTCTTCCAAGGGCGTTTTTGTATCCTTGCAGGCGAAAGTCTGTTATTTCTCTTTGCTTGTGTGAAAGTGCGTTTCCTCAGCTTTCAGAAAATCAAAAAAAAAAACTCAATCCGCTCAAAACGTTTGAAACCATGGTATTTTGCAAAATAGTTCTGAACAGGACCGGAGCACAACAGGTTTTTGCCGGTGCTCGTTCCTCTCTTTGATGTCGCATGTGCTTTCTTTCTCTCTTCTTGCCTCTCTCGCTTTAAGACTACTCGTTTTTCACCTCACTATACAGGAGCGCGCGATCCTGCTGCGAAAAAAAAGAAAAATGGTTGGAACAAAAAATCACCAGAGCTGTTAAAATTATTATTTTCAGCTTCCGAACTGAAAGTTGCCGCAATTTGCGGACTTTCATCATCAGTACTTTTTTTAAACTTTTTTACTTGGACAAACATTTACGTATGCACAGCCGGCAGCGCAGCAGGACCCATATAAACTCATAGTGGAAGACGCATGCCAAATTTGAAAGGCGGCAAAAATATTGTGGCCTCGGGGCGGCAAATTGCTTAATCCGCCCCTGTTTGGTGGGAACGGTGGTAGCGGTGGGTATGGTGAAAGATGCAATAGGGAATGCTGGACGAAATCCGTCCCATCTTCAAGCATGCTGCAGGGATGTCATTTCACGTTTTATCAGAGGTAGCATATCCCAAGGTAAGATCTGGGCTCATCCCAGTCGGGGGTATGGGGCAGAGCACAAGTGGGTTTCAATTGGCAGAGCCCCAGGTGGGGGGGCTGAGGAAATGTTGAAGCTGAAGAAATTTCGTAATTTTTTAACATTGTGTGCCATGTTCATGTTCTGGAGGTCAAATTTCCAACCACCACAAAAACTGGTGCAAAAGCCAAAAGACATGCCATGGGGCAAGCGAACCGTTGCAGGGATTTTTCGGCCTGCCCGTTGCCAAAATGAAGCCCTGTCATGTTGAGAGAAGGTGAGCCAAGTCATTGCACGGTAGAACAAGCCCAGTTTAAGACGACCAAGATGAGTCCAGGAGCAATCAAATGACTACCCTGCTTGATGTCTGCTGTGCGAGAGCGAATGCTGTGCAGCAGCATCCTGCTTAAAAAAAAACGACTGGTGGGGAACAACGAACATGAAACGAAAAACGGAAGAAACTCAAAGTATCAGCAGATTGAAGCTCAATTTCCGTGGCATGAAAATGCTGTGAATGCTCAGTGGTATAATGGAGGCCATACGGTCCATACGGCGTATGGTCCAGGAAAAAAATCAGCAGGCACAGTATGGCCTGAAAAGAAAATAGCCCAATGCTTTTTATATTGGGCATATGAGCTAGCTAAATTTATACCCAATGGGCGTATAGGTAGCGCATGGTTTAGCGAAGTTTTACCATTACACCACTGTGAATGCTAGTTAATGGTGCAAAAACTGACGTTTTTGTGTGGACAGGGACTTTTGGCCACCCTGTAGAGAAAAAATAAAATATTGTGAAAATTGGAAAGTTCCAATTCGACTGATTTAATGAAAAAGAAAACAATGCACTCACTTGCAGGCATTAATGATTAATATTTTTGGAATTTCGGCGCTCATCCTTGCCAGTTCCCTTGTGATTTTCTTTCTGGGTACTCCAAAATGGTCACTTCCGTACATGACGTCTTCATTTCCATGCGTTATCAAGATAAAAATGATGGAGTTTGGTCTGGATGGTTCACACACCTTCCGGCTTTCCGTAAAAATTGCTGGATGCAGCGGAGAATGTCCTAGGGGGGAGAGATGGAAACAGAGTTAGAGGTAAACTGAATGAAAGAATGCCAGGGAAGGAGGGAGATGGGGAGGGTGGAATGAGAGAGGGGGAGGGAGGGTGAGAGACGGGGAGAGAGGGAGGGAGGGAGGGTGAGAGAGAGAGGGACAAAGGGGGAGATGAAGAGATAGAGAGACCGAATGGATTTGTTGCAAAAACGTCTGCAGCAATAGCTCCGGAGAATAGACAGTGAACTGTCGAAATGCACAATAATTGTTTAGCAGGGCTTTGCCATTTTCCATGATTTTCTGCAAAACTGTGGAATGCACACGACAAAGAAAGCTTGAGCACGAAATTGTCCTAATAAACAGCAAGACCATAGAACCTAAGATAAATGAAAGACCACATCAGCAGCATTCCCACATTCGAGTAAATAACGAACTA
>JASGXE010015082.1:0-35818 GCA_030068105.1 Sinentomon sp. SZTP_YWyxl
AAAAGGGTTTAACCCCAAATGCCTTTATTTGGCCACTAAGTGGCCTCGGCGTGAATAAAAAAAAATTTAAAATAAATTCCCTTGGAACCCACCTTAAAATTTGAATTCACATGAAGTTAATTCCCCCATGAATAATACAATACCCCATATGGGGCCATTATAAGGACTTTGGGGAGACATAACATAGCCTGGGGCAAATTTTTTTACCGGTCAATTGCAGTTTATTTTGTTGTCAATAACATCTCCATGAACTTTTAGCAGTACAGAAATGCGACACATTGCATAATAATTTGACCATGGAGTAATGAGATCATGTCAAGAATCATTTCCTTGAGGCATTATTGACATTTACACATTGGTCAATTTAATTGGAAATACCCGTGCATGTCTATAGGCAGCGTTCCCACTCAAAATATATTTTTAAAAATAAGGATATGTCGGATTTTAAGAGAATAAGATAGTAAAAATATAGTAAGGATAGTAAAAATATAGTAAAAATAAGGATTGAGGAAATAGTGGCAGACAATCAGAATTTTGTTGAAAGCCGTGGGCATAGCAGGTGCGCCGTTGGGCATAGCCTTAGGCCTCCAGAGCAGGGTTGGCAATCCCAGCAGGGTTCCCAAGGGCATAGCACCTGTCCGGGGGTTTGAGGAAAAGAGTCTTCCTAAAGCTGATACTTCTTCACAATTCCGGTTCTTCTCCAAATGGCACTAAAATATGCCATCCAACACCATTTTGCTTAAGTTTTTTCGATTCAAAATTTCAGAATCTGATCATCTGCCATTAAAAAAATTCAACAGAGCAATAATTGAGAAAAGAACAAGAGAAATACTGTACTGAGTATTTGCCACAACAGCATCCACCTGCACATTGCATCCAATATGAGGCCCGCTTGCATACCAGAAGGAGGTATGAGAAGGCCAGAAGAAGTTCCTGGGAGAACATGCAAAATAAGGACAAAGTTAGATTAACGAAAGATAATGACACAAAGATGATCGCGTGATGGTTACCCCTTCCACATGCAGCTTGGCAAAAATGATCCCTCTTGTCACCACCTTTCGATCAAAGAGTACAGATGGGTGACACCACTCTCCAGGAAGTTTAACCGCTTTTAAATGTCACGAGTTGAGGGCAATGGAGACGGGTGGTGATTCATGGTCCTCCTCCTTGGTCCGACCACAGACCATGAATAACCATCCTGCAGCAACTGCCTGAACTTGTGACCGTTCTAATTGCACCCGTCGCACATATCACATTGTCAAATCGTCCAACGTCAAAAAGACGCCATTCCAGAGGTCGAAACGTTGTCAGCAAACCTTGTCTTCGATCTGACAATGGCCTCCAAGAAAACTACTTGTGGTGTCTGTTTATTTTTTAGAGAAAGAGGGCTAGAGGGAAGATTAACGAGGAAGAAAGAAATAGGTATAGGGATGGGGAGAGATTCGGGATTGATAGTACGGTAGCAGAGAAAGATAGAAGGGCGTGGAAGGGAGAGGTGGTGTCTGTTTATTTTTTAGAGAAAGAGGGCTAGAGGGAAGATTAACGAGGAAGAAAGAAATAGGGATAGGGATGGGGAGAGATTAGGGATAGATAGTACGGTAGCAGAGAAAGATAGAAGGGCGTGGAAGGGAGAGATGAGGGAGAAAGAGGGGACTAAATAGTCGAAGGTGAGGGTTATTTTGATGTCAAGGACTTCTAAATTTCCACCCACTGTTTTTAGTGTTTATTTACCAACCTTCTTTGTCTTCGGTTGCATATTCTTCGTGCCGGCAACCGCATTACCTAGAGTGTAAGTATAAAATGTTATAAAATATTTTGCATGATCGACAGTAAATGTTTTTTTTTTTTGTTTAAAAGGTGAGTTTCAGTCAATTTTGAACACGGTACTCACAACATTGCAAATTAGTATTTTTCGTCGCTACATGGAGAATTTTGGGTTTGAATTGAAATGACCTGGAGCATGCAAAAAAGATTTTTATCAAAAGCAATTTTGTAATTTGTCATTTCAAATGAGAGTGTTTCATTCTACAAATTTAAAGCTTGGAATATTTGGGGTTAGAAATGGTCAGGATCATAAACATTCTAGGCCAAAACAATTTTGCAATGTAGATTTAAAAAATTTGGATAGTTCAAATTCGAATATCCCGTAGACCCTTCACACACAATGCTTTCATTTTTTACGTAATGATTTGGAGAAAAAATGTTAACATCACTATCTAATTTTCTTGGCATTTTTTACTCATCTTTTGTCACGGAATTGTGAGACATTTCCACCAAGTAGTCCTTTATTTGGATATCCCCAACCACGCCTGATCAGCTTAGAGGGATCAGATCGGGACGTCTCCCCGCTGCATGGCTTCAGAAAGTGTTGTTTCTTTCGAACATTGTTTCAGGTTGATCAAAAAAAGTTGGAATGGGACTTGAAAGTTTAGAGTTTTGGAAATCTTAAACTTTTCAGGCGATTGTTTCAACGTCAACTTCACATCCTTAAGGGCAGTCATGTAACGACATCCCAAAGTGTCCCCGTGTATCCATGGAAAATGTTAAAAAGTGACAAAACTTTCGTTTTTAATTTTCTTGACCCTTCATGTGGTCAGTTTATTTCTAAAATTTTGGCCTTTGTTTTATCACAATCCGTCCATAAATGGCTTTACAGGAGCCTTCTGAAAATGCTCCCGACAGTGGGTTACGTTTTTTTCCTTCTGAATTTTTGAAACAAAACTAGAACGTTATTTTTTCACTCCTATTTAAATTGCATGAACCTCGAAAGCATGTTTTTCCGGTTTGTTTTGAATAGATCTCAGCTGTTTGTAGTCCGATTTAGGTGAAATTTTCACCAGATGGTGTTTACTCTTGGGCAACAAATCTGAAGTAGAATGATCAATGTATGACTATTTTTAGCCAAACAGCAATTAGTTTTACGCTTTGTGGCATGACATGTCATCTGGAAAAAATCATTTCCAAGTTCAGGTTTTATCCCTGATCCTTCCTGTGGTTCCACACCAAATTTTAACTCATTGGGACCACAGGCTTGTGAGATCTATTAATCCACAAAAGCTTGGCATTCAACATTTTATAATTGATTGTTAAGTTGGGTGTTCAGAAAATCATTTTCCTCCAGCCCAATGCTGTTTAAAGAAAATAAATTGTGCGCATGTCAGAACAAAGAGTTTGTCCCATCTCCTCCTTTTTCGGTGATTGCGCAGGTCCTCACACCCGGAGAAGAAGCAGGTTCAAAATTTGTTCGATCCATTTCAGCATCTTTCAAGGACCATGTATCAGCAGAGCAAAAATAATGAAATTAATGTGGTTTCCAAAGAGATGATGGAAAGGATATTTTTTGAAATGAAAATGCAGGATGGCTGGATCTTTTGGTCACAATTGGTTCTGGCTGACCTCTATAAACAATGGGCATCATGAAATAATTGGGTTTAGCGATGGAAAGCGAAATCAGCCAAGCGCTAAAGCGACAAAATGTGAAATTACAAAATCGGAAAAGGAAAAGGAAAACGCAAAACTTCAACTGATATTTTTAGTGTCTCTGTTGATGAGTCATCTTTTCTTGTAAGAAAGGAAACGCTGCTGCTTTGACTGGATGAATGAGGGAATGAAATTAATCCACCTCACAGGGTGGCCAAAAATTAGCCACAGAATATACAGATGGGCTGGATGGTTTCATCTTGTCTGCAGCAAGCTGATTTAATGTGGTGGGATATGTGACCAGAGCTTTGCAGGGACATGCTAGTGGAATGCGACGCTTGCCTTGCTGGAAAATCTGGTCCCTCAAGTGTCATTTGTTGTGTCTGATCAAAATCATGAAAAATTATTGTTTTTAGATCTACTCCAACAGACTTTTCGGACACTCAATAGATTGGCCCTGGGGGAAGACTTTTGACTTTTTTCCCCTTCATTGGATCAACTCCTGCAATGAAAATCTGTTATTTCTTTTGTCATTCTGAAAAGTTAAGTGTGGGTGGTGGTTGTGGTTGTTTTTGCTGTCCTGGAGCCCTTTTTTCAGAAATGCCTACCGTTTTGGGCATATCCGATTTTGGGACTGCATGAGGAAAAAGTGCAGAACAAAGCATTGAAGAAGTGCCCACAAGAGTCCGCATTTCATATAATATAAGCCTCCCGGGAGTGTTTTTCTTCCTCATGGCTCTGTGGTGTGAGCTGCATATTTGGGAATGTCAGGATGTGAGATGGGGATTTGAGATAAAAATACTGAAGTGGCGCACAAAGTGCACCTGGCAAATCTTGGCTACACGTGTGTTGTCGTTTTGAAGTTCCTTGTCATTTCTGGTTGCCTTCACAGTTTGCACCCTTCTGGGATGCATCAATTAAGTTTCATTGTTTACCTTTGCCCCTGGCCTCCGGATGAAATGTCTCAAAATTTAAAAATGTTTTCGCAGGTCAAGTGCTTGCATTGCCAGTTTCATACAATATCGACACGCGGAAATGAAAAGTGTGCAAAAAATTGTGCCAAACAGTGGAAAGTGCAGACCAAAATTACACTTGTCTGTCAGTTGTGTAAATTATGCTTGTCAGTTGTATTTGTATTCTAAAAAACAGTCCACCAACCAGCACCTTCCTTCTGCAATTGATAGGAACTGTAAACAAGTGAATGAAAGATGAACAGGTTCCGGTGCCGAAAAGTGCCGATTTGCAGGTGCCGAAAGAGTGACAGTGCCGAAAGAAAAACCTGGTGCCGCACATCCCTATCAAATACTCATTTATTCTGCTGCACCTTTCTGGAGTCCTCTCTTCTCAACAGATGGGATGCTTTTTTTCCAAACGGGAAGAGAAACCACGCAGTCAGTTTTAAATGACAGCTGAATAAAACTCCAAAAACGCAGAATCGGTTTGGGAATGAAGGAAATACAGGGAAGGAAAAAGGAATTCGTGAGGTGCAGCTGTGGGTTTGAACCCCCTTCCAAAGTCTGCCATGGCTTGCATTCTGTCCCATCACCAATCATGTCGAATCTGCATTTGGAGAGCGTCCTATTTTTCACAAACCTCTCAAATAATGCCGGCATTTTATTACTCAGCACGTTCTTTATTTTAAATCAATTTTCCCGTCTTGTTATGCCAGCGTAACATTCTGCATTGCCCTCACAAAGCGCATGATGCATTTCCAATGGGTTTTCGAATTTTGGATTCGTTAAGCCTCTCCCCAGCATGTCCTTTGGTATGATCCTCCTCACTTTACGGTTTGCCTCTCAATATTGAAAACAATAAACACACATTTCTCAAAAGAAAACCGAATTTCTTTTATGTCCTGTGAGGTCGTATGCAAGAGTTGTGGGTGACCCCGTATGACGATTGTCACATGAGCATAATAAACAGTGATCAGATGCGCCGAGCACTGAATGCAAACTTCATTCCAGTGCAGAAAACCAACCGGCAATTTATATCTACTTGGAGCAAAGTTACGTGAGAGTAACAATCGGAACAGCAATTGCCTTCCTGTAAATCTTCGAAGTTAGCAAAAGGTTAACATCAGATATTTGCACAGTCATGTTCGTACTGGAAAGCAGGAGATATGAGATTCTGAAGTTCCATTCTGCTAACAAGTCAGAAATGTACAGTTTGATTACTGGTCATTTATCACAGCTCATGCTAGGCAATAAAAGATAAAAAAAAAACAAGAAAGACTGCTTGAGGAGCAATTCCAGCCCCACCACTGGAAATCAGCTTACCAGGCTCTACACCTGCTGGAAATCCTGATTGTAATGGATCACCTTGCTCTGACGACATGTTAAGTTGCCCACAGCCTGCTCCGATGACCGCATCACCAACCACTGAAGCCTTGTTGGCTCCCACTTGGGGTTCATCTCCAGTAGGAACCTTGCTCTCCTGATTCTTGTTACGAAAGTCTATCACCTTCTTCAGCAAAGCTTCTGTTCTTCTCATCCTCTTTGAAAATAATTTTTCAATCATTTTCGGATCCCGAAGTTTACTCATGTGATCAATTGATATCAGGTGCTGAAATATGGAATGACGACTGGCTTTGATAGGAAAGGCTGGCTTCAAAAATGGAATCTGCTGGCTTCAACAGGGGAACCGTGATTGTCCAAGAAATACAATGAAATTAAATTAACACAGAGCCGAGTCTGTTCATTGTGTCCGTTCGCTCCCGCTTTGTGGAACTTCGCGAAGTGGGAGCGAACATTGCACACATTACGGACTGGGCTGTGAGTTGATCTATTTTGATTATCATTTTGTTCCCTGATATTCCCATTCGTGCGGCACGCATAGAAAAATGGGATTGCCCCAACATGTCAGTACACAATGTGTAACTACAAAACACTTCAGTAATGGTTCATATACGGAGCCTTTCAAAAATGTCTGGCCATAGGAAGATTTACGTGGGTCGGTAAATGAGTTTTGCAAGTTGGAGAGCTTGGCTGGCGTTCACCGGACTTTATTGATTTTTTGGTCACTTTTGACTACAACCCTTCCGGACTAACCTTCCAAAGGGAATTTGAATCAGCCTCAGTGACACCTTGATACAGGCATTTAAAAAAGTTCCTGTTTTTACTCCGCCGGAAAAGCACGATTGTTCTGAAAAAGGGTCGACAATTTCAATTGTTCATCCAGATGTCTCCCCAAGAATACGCCACCAAAATTCAGTCCACTTCAGTGGTTGTTCACAGGGTTCACTGACCCCTGTTTGCAGCTATCTGTTGGTGGTTTGAACAATCCCAAAGTGGTACAGGGTGTTTCAAAAACAACGCTTGTGCCTCCAATATGTGTCTATTCTGTGGCACAGTTTCACCAATCTACCCTGATTACAGACGACTCCAGAAACTTTGGATCAAACGGTGTCTCAGGCAAACTGTCCAAACTCCATTGAGCAGAAAGGTAAATAAACAAGTTCGTGCGCAAGGAAAATGTGAAATTATTCAACTGTGGCTATCCAAAATTATCACCAGAGAATAAACAAATATGATGAAACTTTATTTTGCTGATGGACAAACTCTTGCAAGGAATTGACACAGTTTGAAAAAATGAAGTTGCGCATCACCAAACGGTTTTTCCTCATTAACTCCTTCCAAGTATGTGCATTTTCGACATGGATTTCGATGGCAGTTGGGGTGGAGTAAGTTGGTATCCATCATAAACATCATGAAATCACTTGACTGGATCAAATTGGGACACATATGACAGGCGTCTTCTCAAACTCCACCAAAATGAGTCCATGTGGCTCTCACATTTAGAGGACCGTGGTCGTTGACGGACTCCATCATCACATAAAGTGAAGAAAATGGGGATGCCCTGCAGGAGAAAAAAAGTTATTCTAGGCGCCCATTCTCAAGGTACATGTGAGCATGCACCGCACCACTTTTGACCTTTCCGAAAATTCGAAAGAGCATGGCAGGGATGCTATTTCTTCGCGTCAAGCACTTCTCAAAATCAGCTAATTCAGATGACAAAAGTAACTCCTTTCGTATGACCATACTTTTCCAGATACACACACAAGATGGCTGAAAATTTGCAAGAATGTTCCGAAGGAACGCATTTCTTGATTTTCGGAAGTACACACAATGTAAATAGTTCCTTTTCAATTTTTGGGGCCAACTTGCAAAACTCATTTACCGACCTTCGTATTGGATTTTTGTGGGACCGGACAATGTAATTCCCAATCTCATATGCACTACAAAATGCATTCAAAATGCATTTCCTGTCTTTGCAGCAAAAATCTGGAACACCATACCAATAAACATTAGGACGGTAGCTTCACTTGGGCAATTTAAAAAGCTTTTACGTCAACATCTTTTGTCGATATAGAGGTTGGGCGAAACCACTGTCAGTAAAAACTTTTATTTGTGTAACACAAATAAGGATCCATGGTAGGCACCTTAGAGTTCTTTTTTTACTTGAAGGCCACCATCGTCTTTGAGGTTGCCTTATGGGAGTCATTCCGGCTCCTGTGAAGTTTCTTGCAACATTTTTTTCTCGTTGCTGCCTTGCATTTCTCTGATATTCTCTGCCTCTTTACAAAATTAGGCTTTTTTTGATGATTTCCGTTTTTAATGCCTTGTTTTTCTTCTTTTCTTCCTTGGCAACTTGCAACATGCTGCATGCTAGGATTTGCATTTCTGTTTAGGGGCCTTTTGTTAAAAAAAAAAAAAAAAAAAAAAAAAGAAGGAACGTGCTTGCGGTTCATGTTCGGAATGAACACGGTCCTGTTCTCAAAAAGACCGATCAAAAGTAGAGTTGTGATGCGTCATTTGTACATATTCTATCCCAGCTGCAAGCACCGTTGAAGGATGGGGTGCATTTGCACTGGCTTGTACTTATGAACACTACAAATGGTCGCACCTCGACTTCTGATCTGCCTCTCCTGGTGAAGGGAGCGTGATGCTCCCACAACGGGAATAACATTGCAGCGACAAGGAAATAATCAAACTTGAAAGAGTGATCTCAAGTCTCACATCACATCATTGCCACAGATGGATGAATGGAACAGTTTGATGCATGAGATAGAAATTTAGCTTTGAAGGGCATTTCTGTTGCATAGAATCGAGGGATTCTTTCTAGGTGGATTGGCCAAAAGTAAAATGATCAGTCCGTTGACATTTTTTAAAATTACAGCCATTACAAATACTAGAAAGCCCGTCGACCTAACACCAAGACGAAACACGAAAATCGCAACATGCAAGTCAAATGTTAGAAATTTTCAGGCATTTTATGTGAAGTTGCACACCCCTGCGCTGTTTCTTTCCGCCATGGAAATCGCACATCGCAATGACAAAGTCGCACATCGCAATGACAAAGTCGCACATCGCAATGACAAAGTTGGTGGCTGGAGGCAATGCTCCCCTCCGCTTCAGCTCCGAGGATGCCTCGTTGCGATGGACGCTCTTGCTGCTGTTGCGTCATTCGTGTGCTTGCCGTTTGGAAGCAAATTGCTGACAGAAGAAAAGGGAGCAGGGAGTGTTGCTGGGTGGTTGCTGGTCGTTGATTATTCAGTGGAGATGTTGTGCGGTGTGGTCTTCAATTTCGTACTTTTCAGTTGCCAGGTTGGCCAAAATTATTCTTGGCAGAACACTTAGATTGACGGTCATTTAAAATTACATCATGCCAAATTGTTGGCTGCTGACCAACTACCATGACAAGAGCTGGGCATTTGGCAAATTCAGACTGTCCACCTTCCAGTGGGTGAAATGAATAATTTCCAATGTAAGCTGGCAAACTTTTGTTGATCCTTGGCCAGTGGATCTTGATGGTTGGTAATGGAGCTGGTGGTATTGCTGGGTCCCGTCCGTCCCGAATTCTTTTCTGTTCAGAGTGCTAAATAACTTTTGAGGTTCAGAATGCTTTTCGTTTTCACTGTAATTGAGAGTTTGGCAAAATGGGGGTGCATCAGTTACCAGTAATTTTAGGAGATCATTTGTCTGAACGATCATTTGTCTGAACGAACGATAGACATCGTAACCACAACTTGTGGATGATATTTTTTAACAAACTGTAAACAGTGGGTTGGAAATTTGGAGATGTGTCTAACGCTAAAATATCACCCTTACCGGGAACTTCTGACGATTTTATCTCCATGGTGTGATTTGAGTCGACGTTTCAGGTGCATCGCGCATCTGTCAGCAAGATCAGACTGGTTGAAAGCGGCGTATGGTGAGTGTCGCCAAAGGTGCAGCGGGAGGTAAGTGGAAGTAGGGTTGTGGGAGAAGTGGCTGCGCTTTCGTTGGAGATTGGCTAAACAGTTGGGATAACAGTGGGGAAAGGATGTGGGGGGAAGGGGGAGGGAAGGAAGTGGGTGCGGAGGCTATGCTTTGAAGAAAAGGGGCTTCCTGCCTGCCCGCTTCAAGGTGGGCAGGCATAGGCCTTGATTCCAGTTGAGTGTTACAGGTCCCTGCAGAAAGATCTCTATGCTTTCGAATATGTTCCGTTGCAGTATACACTTGGCACTGCGTAGGATCTTGGGTTCATTCCAGAGAGGCTGGTGGTTGTGAGAGTGCAGTGTTCAGAGAGGGTATCTGCCGAGTTCAATTGGTCCGGTTGGGAGGAGGGAGGTTTGTGTCACGTAAATAAGGTACCTATTTTGCGTGGTACCTTGTTCTATGAAGCGGGAATGCATGTTATGTCGACACAGTGCACGAGCATTTCTATCAGAAATTCCAGGAAAGTAGGGAAGGTAGGCGGCCTTGATGGTTGCTGGGCACAGTTTGGGTGGGGCATCACTGTTCTGACGCTTCAGTATTTTGTTGATCAACGAGGGATTGTGTAGCCATTGAGGGAGGCAGCCTCTCGGAGACGATTGAGTTCATCTGGAAGGGAACTCTTGTCGCAGATGGAGCGGGCTCTGTGGGCCACGGTAGACCAGGTGCCTGTTTTCTGCTGGTCTGGATGGCTGGAGTCAGCATGAAGATATCTGCCTGTGTGTGTGGGTTTGCGGTAGACGGGTGTGTGAGTGAGGGTGTCTGTTTTGGCAATAAGAACGTCAAGGAAGGGGAGTTGGCCGTCCTTTTCCAGTTCATGGGTGGAAGATTTGGAGGGGAAATTTTTTACAATAATTCCTTCATTTGTTTACAAACTTCAAAGAGAAGCGGAACCATTCCAGACAGCCAGTTATTCCACAGCAAGTGCTGCAACCTTTTCAAACATGGTATCAACAAAAATTCTGAATAAAAAACGCCTGAAATTTCCAGGTTTTCCAGAAATTCCAGAATTTTTCAGGTTTCATTTTTACAGCCTCCTCCACCCCCGGTCAGACAGTAAATGCATTTGGGACTGATCTTCAATCATTGTTTAACAATTCAGTGCCAGGCCCACACATCTGCATCTCAAAAGCATCACTCATCTCATAATTCAGCTTTTTGCAAAAATTTTATCAACAATTGCATGTGTAAAATTGCATTGTTTTAAAGATAAAATTTGCCTGTTTATATTCGAAATTACCCAATGCTTATCATTTTTCCTGATTCCCTGAATTTTTAAGGTGTCCCAGGAACAAAACACATTCCCTGAATCTTTAGACTTTTTTTTTTCAATTTTTTCAGGTTTTCCAGGTCTGTGGACACATGTTCAAAACTTTACGGTCAATCTGCAGCACATTCTTGAAACATCACGGTCAACTCCGACACTCTCAAAAATGTCATGGTTGGTCACCAACATCTTCAAAACATCACGGTTATGTAACATGTTTACAGACATCCACAGAGCATCAGGTGAGTGTGATCTAGACTATCGTCAACATGCACAATCCCTACGTTTCAGTGCTCAATCATATCGCGTGACAAAAGCTAGACCAAAACACAAAATTTATTTCATATGGCACATTGAATTTCTTACTTCCTTAAAAAGTTTTGCCTTCATATTGTTCACGTCACACACATCACAGGAAGTTGCTTTCCCCTTTCCAATGCCAAGGGTGGCATTAATTAGACCTAAAATTGAAAGAAAATAAAAAAAAACGTGTCTTTTGTTAGGTGCCACTTTATTCCTAAAATAGTCAGCAAAATATGCCATTAATTTATTCCCACAGAAAGCAGGCAGGTACCGATGCCGATACATGGGTAAAAATACCAATTTCCTATAAACCGGTAAATCCCAAAATATGCTTGAAAATCTTTAGGTAATTTGGGACATATCTTTTTCACCTCCAAAGTACAACACACTTTCTGCCACAAATTTTGAAAATTCCATGCCAGCAGTTACATGAAATAATTTTGTAACCCTCCTGCCAGTGACTTTTGCAAGACACTTAGCAAGGTCAAGCTCTTATGGTTGAATGCAAAAACCTCCTGTTCAGTAGCAAATTCAGTGGACAAATTCAGTGGAAAGGCAAACCGAACTCTCGTTGGGCTAAATTTTATGGCTGTATCAGCCATTGCTGAAGTAAATGTAAAGAAGCATGTGCTTCTGCCAAATATCCAGCCTTGTTTCCCTCTACCTCCCACTGACCGATTTTTAGGAGCGTGTTATCAGTGGGAGGATAGTCACACTCTCTACAATACAAGCCGATTCAGGTCACAAAGCTCCTACAGATCATTCAGCAACAGTTTTTAAAAACATTGTATTGTTTATGTATAGTGATCAACCAAACTAAATGCCAGCACATGCATCTTTTAATTTCATCGCGTCGACTGCACCATAAGAGTACCATAAGAGAGACTGCAAGTACTTTTTGCGGTGATTAATTCTTTTTGGAATCGATTTTCTAACTTGTCCCAGACTGAAAGGCCAGATGTTATCAAAATATCAAATCCGTTAACCTTACTGATATGGATGGCGCAAAAATGCGTCACTAACCATTTCCGTTGGGGACGAGGAGAATGATGGGCAAGTCCGGATGACGCGAAATCGCGTCAAAAAATTTGAGATTATTGCAAAGGCTTGTATATACCATTTCCCGCCAAATTTGATTTTCGACTTCAACGCATATTGAAATTGAATCCGTCTGTTGTTCATTTCATGCAGACACGGCATTGCGTTCGCCTTTTGGTTGGCAGTGGTTGGGTCCCGGAGTGAGGTACCAGGGCAAAATGGGAGGTTTTGGGCGACGTGGGAGGCTTGATGAATTCATGATATCTCTTGAACCAATCGTCACACGAAGATGCGGTTGCTTGCAATCGAGAGTGGCTGCCATGCTCTTTCGACTGGCGTATCACAAGTTTCAGTTTGGCCAAACTGGGATGCATGGGAGAAGGAGACATGGCAACTCGAGATGGTTTAAAATCGAAATGCCTCAAAAAGGGGCCGAAAGATGGAGATGCACAATTGTTATCGTTTTGCTGTTTCATTGCTTTGCGATGACAAATTCGCTGGTGAATGGGACTTGCAAAGGGGGAGACATGAGTGAAGAAGTCAGAGCATGCAGGGAAAGAGCCCATACCGTCTGCGGTCACAGATGTCAACTCGTCCATATGCGTATACTGGCTATTATCGGTGGTTTTCCCCAAGACACGTTTCGCACTCTAACTTTTGAATGGGTAAACGGATCGAGTTGCGGTTTTTTGCATTCGGATGGGAAACCTGCGGGGCACAACATGGGATGAAAGTAAATTTCAGTTTGAAGGAACATATTTTTGCAACAACAAAGACATTTTTGACGAAATTATTCATTGACCAAAAAGGAATATGATCATGGCACATCCTGCGCATCAAAATCGAAATTTTCCGAGTGTTATGGATGACTTTTCAAAAAACAAATTGTTCAGATGCATGATAGACACTTAGATCATATTTCTTCAAAAAACATTTTTTGCAAATTTTTAGGCCTGCACCCTCCGTCCCCTGCGGAAATCCTTTGTGGCCCATTTTTGAGTCATCCGTCCCCTCCCATATTTCAGGGCCGTCCCGTATAGGTTAAATCTGTAACAATGATATGTGTTCTCAATCCCCTGCAACGAAATTTAAACTTCACTAGTGTTAAATGTGCTTGTAAACACGTTTTTTAGTCGAGTCTTCAATTACATTCAACTGATCTTTTGTCTCCTTCTTCCTGGGTCGAACAGCCAACTGTCGCCTGGGTCTAATCGAACCATCTTGTAGCTGGTTCCCTCCGAAGTTTCCCTCAGGATAGCTGGCACTCGCCAACGGAGGAGTCTCATCCGGTGAAGCGACTGAAGCGGCTTTGGGGTCGTAATGACCTCGACCTATTCTCAAACTTTAAATGGATGAGAAGCGGTGCTTCCCTAAACGGTCGAGGCACCGCACTCTTTCGGGTCCACGAGTGCCCAGTAGGCCACTTAATTTGGTAAGCAGATGGCTGTGATGAAACCCAACGGTTTCATCACAGCCTGTAAATTCTTGTCTTTTTCGCTTTCATCCTTCGATTGAATTTACCAAAATCCCAAATGTTGCAACTAAGTGATCGGCCAAAACTTTCTCAACTCAATTTTCTCCTCAACCCTCCTAGCAGTATCAGTGGGAATACAGCCTCACTCGATTCGGTTTTTGACAGCATGAAGACGTTGCGTTGTCAAACAGGTCAAATGATAACGGCAACTTGTGCCTTCATTGCCTTGACTGCTCCATGAGAGCTTTGGCAAGAGCCATAATGGCGCTTGATTCTTTTTTTTTTTGGAATCAATTTTCCAACCAATATGCCATACACTGCCATCAAATTATCAAAATATTTTATCAGTCTAATCTGTGATAATGTGATGAGTGTTCTTATCTGGAATTAGTGTCAACTGCGTTTGCAACAACGGTTATGTGAACGAAACACCTAGTAAAAGCAGGTGGATTGAACCTTCGCCACTAAAATGAAAAGCTTTGTATGGATGTAGAGTGTACTTACAGATGCTTTGTGCAGAAATAGATGATGAAACACTTGATAAATCAACATCGTGTTCAATAACATTGTGTAGCCTTCGAAGATTTCTCCCTCCTATACCGGTGAACGTTTTGTCGCATGCATAGCACTTTATCGCCATGTGAATTTCTTCTTTATGCTCTCGCATATTGGATTGACGAGCCGCCGTGAAGTCGCACTGATAGCATTTCGACAAATCATGCTGGCTTAGTTTTTGATGTTCAGACAACTGCATTTTTGATGTTCCGGCATAGTCACAATTGCCACACCTGTAGCTTCTCTTCGCAACCTGACTATTTTGATATTCCTGGGAATTCCCAAAGCAGTAAATCTTCAGCCTAAATTTATCAAAAAAAAAAAAACATTTCAAACGAGAAGTGAGGAATGGGAACGTTGGCTGCCAAACGAGCCACGTGCAAGCATCAACATGCCCACAATCATTGTGAATTGAAAATCAATGGAGGGCAGCAAATCGGGGCCGTGCAGTCCAAACGTCCCTTTCTCTTGCGTCAGAAATACCAAGCTGAGCATTGTTGCCAGAAATAGTGAAGCATGCACCTAAGCAGTTTCTGACCCGAGTGGAAGGCACGGGCCAGAGGTCAATTCTAACTGAATTAGAAACCGGTCAAAAGAGGTCTGGTCACGATAAACAAAATTTTCTTTAGAGCAATTTGTATCAATAGAAGCTAGAACACTCGGAAATGGCGAGGTACTCGTAGATAAAAACATTTCAGCCAGGAAACACGATAATTTAAGCATGAACCAATGAAAACAACAGAAGAATTGATTTCACGTCATTTTGGCGGAGAAAACATCACTTTGGCCAGACTGGGTTTCCATTCAAAGAGATGGAAACTTTAAACTTTTCTACGCACACTTCAGCGGCACATGAAAACTCACTCGGAAAGAAAAAATGGAAAGGAAAGATGCGCAAGAAAAACACAATTGGCCAGTGCAGCTATTTTGTGAACATCACAGGAAAACTCTATGGTGGTGTTTCTGGAAGGTACACGTTCCCTCAAAGGACAACTTGCGCATTTTGTCACAAATTTCAGGGACAAGCAAGGCATCCCAAATTTGGGAGCAATGGTTCTGCATGGTGGTTTTATTTTCTATTCATGGCCAAAACAGGGTGAAAATAATTTAGGCCAGAAAATAAAGTTGAGGATATTGTTTTCTTCTAAAATTCACATTTGGGAAGGAAGGGTTGTCCCAAAAATTGAAGGATGTTGACCTGTTTTGCGGAGAGGATACCAAACCACACGGGTAAAACCCACCAATCCCCTGCAAGCAAGCACAGATGTCGACATTGTACGCATTGTGCAGGGGTTGAGCCAATCCTTTCCAAGCTCAAACCTCCAATGGCCGGGTAGCGTTGAAATCTAGATATTGTGAAGGTGCCAGGCGGCCTCAATTATCCAAAGATTAATATCTGCTGGAAGATTCAAATTTAAGGGGGGCCAACCTTACTAAACGGTGAAAAAAAAGGAAATTTCTCTTTTCGTCATTTTGCTTCCCTCCTGATTCTGTGATGTTTTCTGAGCATTTTGGTCCAAAAATGAGTAAAATCCGTTGAAAAATGGCTTCACAAGAGCAAATTTAAGAATACGATGCAAATTCGCACACTGCTTTTTCACCATTTCCCTAAAAAAAAAAAGACTACAAAAACCCCGTTTTTCTCGCATTTTGATTTCCGGTGAAAAAACATACTTACGAATAGCATATTTCAGTCATTTCGAGGGCTAGAAACAGGGGTCGCATTGAGGGGAAACGCGGGGGAACGGCGTTCCCCTAGCTTTTTGGAAGGGGGAAAGGCGTTCCCATTTTTAAACTCCCTGATAAGTGACATGCTGTAAGTGCCAGTTTTAAATTTCTAACGCAGCAAATGATAACCTTTTCCTTAACCTCAGTCTTTTGTCACCAGCAACTTCACTTCACACATCGTCGATGCCCCAGAAATATTCAACTGGGTGTGTGCAGATGGAGGGTTGTGAGTGTGTCAAAAATTTTCAGAAAAATGCTCCGTTTTCTCCAAAGGTGAGCACCGTTTGAGGTTCCATTTTTCAAAATTCGGGGAGGGGGACACCCCCCCCCGAACCCCTCCTCCGGCATTGCGCTTCGCACAACGCATCGTCAGAACATACCGGCGTTTCCCTACCTTTTATTTTACAATGCGACCCCTGGCTAGAAAGGTGAAAATTGGCAAGTTTATATAAAAAAAAGTGTGCTGAGGTGACTGCAGAGCCGGGTTTCTTAATTTGTTCACCCTTTTTATTAAATAGCATTTCACTGCACAATGGTGTTTTTTACCGCGAGTCACCTTTTTACAGAAAAAACCGACCTTTGAGTGAAAATTTTAAAATTTGGGCTCCGTCAGTCTCTTTTTGAGCATTTTTGGTCTAGAAACATTATTACTGTTGCAAAATTGGTTCTGGCCTTTCAGTTAGACTATCGCTAAGATCGCGCTGATGTTTTATCTTACTTGTTGGATATCTCGGGAACCAGGTGAGGTACAGCATTGAAATTTTGCTCAGACATTCCTTTCAAGAGGCAAATTATACCCTCCAAATTTCAGCAAAATCGGTTTACAAACACAGAAGTTGGTCCGCTTGGGTGGGCCCCCTTAAACTAAAATTAAATTATGTCAGAAGGAGAAAATTAGAAATATTTAAGACAAACCATATCTCCACTTTCACTTGTTGGCTTGGCCTCCGCTGCACCTAAAATTCACAAAAGGAAATGTAAAACCAATCCTGCCAAGAGCATAAAAAACTACCAACAAATCTGTGAGGAATCAGTCAAGTTACAAAATTAGGGGTGTGCGGCACCAAGAGTTTTGGTCGGCACCGGCACCATATCGGCACAAGGCCAATCATTTGGCACCTTAATTCTGCACTCTGCACGATCTCAACTCAGATGGTAACAATAATTACAATAAATTGTTTAGATGGTGCCACGGCACATCTTTATGCTTCTTTTCATTTTCGCTTGGACTTTTTTCTCTAGATGACGCCACAAAATATCAGAAAGTAAAAGTGACTTGCAGAAGGTATGTTTTCTGAAATCAGCGTGAATGTTTTAGATTCTCTTGAATTTGCACTCATCCTCAGGCAGTGCTAAAATTGTAGGGGGAGCGCGGGGGCAGCGTGCCCATGGAAAGGAAGAAATGCACCCAAATATTCAAATTTCATCTCTATGCGAAGAAGAAATCTTGGTAAACGCCCCCCTAGTTCTGGTTTCACAGTTTAATTGCTGCCCTGTATTGGTTATTAGAGCCAGTTGAGCGTTCAAGGAATGGATTTCAAATGTTCAGTTTGGTTCAGATTACTTTAATGAAAAGTTGTTCGAATGCAGCCATCAGCCGTTGCTTGATGGTGTCGCAGGAATATAGTTCGCAGAAATCGCAGATGCTGTTATCTTTATGGAAATGTCCCATTTCAATGTTTGCTGCTGAGCTGGGGCTGCTACTTTGCCAGTTGAGGTGTGCTCTTAACTGTCTTTTTTTTGCATTCCGATTTCAGACTCTTGACCAGCGGAAGCACAGCCATTCAAATGCGATGTGTCTGGAGTGGACTGTGGGAGGTGCCGAGTGCCGAAAACTAAGCAAACACTCAGCATTCAGCACTGGCACCATTGGATGTTGAGTGCTGACAAAATGGTTCCACATCTCATAATATGTGTGCAATCAAGCAGAAATGAACCCTGCTGATTCCCAGAGTGCAATCTCTGCAAGGGATAGCTGAGTATTTGGAATAGTTAAAGGTCAGTGCAAAAATATTGCACTGGGGCCAAAGCAAAAGAAGTTTAAATTAAGTGTAAGCTTAATTAGAGTCAAAAAGCAGTAAATTTCTACTGCCATGATTTGGAAATGCTGTTGAAACACTGTAATTCTAAAGTCATGCTGATTTTGACCATTCTGCCAACTCAGGACACTATTTTACACAAGCATGGGAACTTGTAACCTTCTATGTTGTTTCTAAGCTCAGATATAGCATTTCAATTTCACAGAAAATGAAAAATTGCTGTTCAGAGCAAAAACGTTTTGCAAAGAGGTGATATTTCTCGGCATTGAAATTTTTTTTTGTCATTATCAAACTTTTTGAACCATATCTGTGGTACAAAAGAATGCACAATTATGCAAAAAACTCTCCTAACGCATCGTAACAGCCACCCAACCCAAGCCCACCCCTTCCCGTGGCACCACTCCATTCTACCTCCTCTGTCCTCCACCACCTACTGCCAAAGCTTCAACTGCAATCCACAATCTCGATCTCAGCTCATTTTCAAGTCAGACATCAGCTTATTCCCTGGTGATCGCCTGACTAAACTCCATGAAGTGGCAGCCAAACATCATGTTTCCATGCAATTCTACTCAAGGATGGATGGGCTGTTTGCCAATTTTATGAGTTTTCATGATTCTTGGCAAGCTCTCTTGAAAATAATTTGGAATGGAAATCTCGATATAATCGAAGTATTTTTTATCTTATCTTTTATCTTATCTTTTTTATCGTCATTTTTATCTTAACAAGAATGCCTGAATTTTTCACATGTTTTGGAGAGAACAAAATTATTTCAGGATAGCGAAGCAAAAATATTTTAAAATTTTGCCATCATCATACATCAGCAGGCATAGTTTTTGTTTTAAATTTAGAAGAATAAACATACAGACAAAAAGAAAATTGCAATTCAAAACCCAGCATCTCGTCTGACCCTGCATCTTCCAACTGTTTAGTTTAGTGGCAGATCTTGGAATAAATTCATTTCTCGTTTATTATCTATTATCAATATTGTTTGCCATCCTGGGCATCATCTGCTCATGTCTCGATTCTATGGGTACAGTGCCCGCAGGGTGTGTTATCACTGGCACTTTGCCTTTCAATCTGCATGGATAGGAACTCTGGTGAGTTGTGCCTACCTGAGAAGTTAAAGTGGACTGTCATTTGTTTTGTAAGTCAGTACACGACTTGTTGTAAGTTTAATTGGGGGAGGGGGAGTAAACCCCAACTTTTGTGGAAAAATAGCCAGAGTGGAAAATGCCGAATTTCGTGTGAATGTTTGGGTGGATTGCACAGCCTCGTGCCAAGTTAGCCCAAGGCCCAGTGCTTGTTGGCCCTGGGCTAAGTCTTCGGGTAAAAATGGATTGCACAATAAAAGTTAGCACGCGGACAAATAAGCCAGAGACTAAAGTTCGCATTTGTGCTAAAGGGAAATGGGTTTGGCCCCGTGCTAAAACGGTTTGCCCAGTGCTAAACTGGTTTGGCCTCGTGCCAAACGGATTTAGCCCAGCGCTAAATGAATCAGCTTTCTGTTGCGATCTATGCAGCTGTCGGCAAGTATCCATATTCATAACAGTGGCCGATCCAGAGGGGTTAGAGGTAGGACGAACCGTCTCGAGGTACAAAAATTAAAATTTAATGTTTGCAGATTTTTTGGGAAAATCATTATTTTTGCACCTAAACCGATCCCCAAAATGTCAGATTCTTCATCAGCTGACGGGCCCTGTTCCTCATATCCCCTTCCATAGAGATCAACGAGGAGGAACCCTGCCGTGGATCTTTCCAAGATCCCATTCCAGAAGCATGCCTATGGGCTATGTGTGGCGTCGGCCCCCTCCGCAGGAGACTGGAACAGCAATCTGGCCGCTGAAGAATATTCATACTGATTTTCTTTCATGGAATGAAGTATGGAGTGAAGAAACAAACATGTCGATTCGGTTTTGTGCAACATGATTTGGCCCTGCATTGGTGATTAAAGTGACCGGGACAGGCAGCAAAGATTATAGGCCAAGCCAAAGGCACTGGCCTAGCCCTCACAGGCTGTGCAACATCTGTTGACGGCAACCAGAGATTAATAAAAAAAAAGATCATCATTAACTCGATGGCAACACAATCGGGACCACAGGCACGTTTTGTTATCGCTTTTTTGAAAGCGCCTCAGATTCAAACAAACGGAAAAAATGAAAAAATGGCTTCCTGGAAATGCTTGCGCAAAAAGTGCACAGAGTAGATTGAAATTCTCCACTTGAACCTCCCATCTTAAAAAAAATTCACAAAATAATAAAAAAGTGCTATTTTCACAATTTTGCAGCGGGCATTCGACTTAGCCGTGCCAAGTTTCCGGCTAAATATGACCACTTTTCACAGACTTAGCACTCGGTTTAGCTCTGTGCTAAGTTGGCATGAGGCTGTGCAATCCTCAATTTAGCGCAGGGCCAGTGAAAGTCCGAGGGCTAACTTTTGCACGAGGACTAACTTAGCCCAAAGCTGTACAAGCCCTTTTCGCTAAGCTCAGGGCCAACTTCGACTCCAGCCCTCGCCCGCAGGCTAAGTCAGAGCTGTGCAATCGACCCTTTATTAACTGAGGGGGGAGTTATCTCCTATACCCCCTGCAAATCGTGCCCTGTTGTAAATTGTGCACAGAGCCGACCTCACTCTTCAGCTTTGTACCAATTACTGTTCATTTCAGATGAAGTTATTCACTTTCCCTATTTTTTACTATGTTGGCAGAGATGTACACTCACCACCAGCATTTTTAGGATTTTCAGACTCTGGTCCTGCCTTTGCCGGAATGGCTCCCGCAGCATCTACAGGATTTTCAGATTCTGGTCCTGCTTCTGCTGGAACTGCTTCTTTAGCATCTGTAGGATTTTCAGATTCTGGTCCTGCCTTTGCCGGAATGGCTCCCGCAGCATTTACAAGATTTTCAGATTCTGGTCCTGCTTCTGCTGGAACTGCTTCTTTAGCATCTGTAGGATTTTCAGATTCTGGTCCTGCCTTTGCCGGAATGGCCCCCGCAGCATCAAGAGGAATTTCAGATTCTGGTCCTGCCTTTGCCGGAATGGTTCCCGCAGCATCTATAGGATTTTCAGATACTGGTCCTGCTTTTGCCGGAACGGCTCCCGCAACATCTCTTGGATTTTCAGATTCTGGTCCTGCTTTTGCCGGAATGCCTTCTGCAGCATCACTTGGATTTTTGGATTCTGTTCCTGCTTTTGCCGGAACGGCTTGCGCTCTCTGCCTTGATGCATGCTTCACACCTGCACAAAATCAAGAGAGATCGCTTTGCTTTTTGAAGCAATTGTCTTGACAAGGTAGTCATAAGCACGGCAACATATCAAGCAAGTACAGGCAGATCAGTTTTTCAGAATGCAAAAAGAATGGTTTTTGATTCTTAAGTCACTGAACAGTCATCCTTTGAACCACCACATAAGAAAGGGCAGGAAATCAAGGGTTGTTTATCTCCAGATTGCTCATCGGGCGAGTCTGGCTTTATCCCATCACAGTATCATCTATTTCATTTTGCGAGACCAAAGGCAGTAAAAATATTGTGGCCACGGGGCAGCAAATTGCTTAATCCGCCCTGTCCATGCATCAAAGCGAGCAAGATTCACTACAGTGGAGTGGAACAAGTCCAAACTCGCCTCGTAAAAGCAATACCAAGTGTTATCACATTCACCACGATGGTCCGTCCTGCATAGTGAGCAAGATTCACCAGCTGCGAATCGTCAAAAAAATGTGCCCTTCTCAGAAAAAGAGCCACAAATGTGAAAAAGTTTGTGGCAGAGCCCATTTCTTTAAAATTTGATCTCTGGAAGATTCGTAACCATGCACATACATTGCTTGCGACATAAGAAAGTAAATTTTATAAATGGCAGCCAAACCAGACCTCATCTTAGGAAATTGCTGAATCTGACTCTGCAGAAAAAACGGCTTCTTGGGAGCATTTTTCACCTTGCAATGTAATCCAGTAGCAGTCGCTGCAGCTGTTTTCTTTAATTTTTCCGTCAATTTTGCATTGCAAAACAAAAATGCGACAGGCACATTTTGTTTTTGCACCAAAATGTCCAGAAAAACCTTGTAGAATCAGGAGAGAAATGGCATTGAAAAATCATTTGTTCTACTTTGTCGTGGAGGGAAGCCCCAAAAGTCATGCATCGAGACATTATAAAAAAAAAATAAAAAAAATAACTTTTTAATGTTTTTGTTATCTTTCTTACCCTTGCAGTGTGACTCCAGGCAGGCAGCAGAATACACAAGCATATTATCACAGAGCAGGCACTTAAACCAGTTACCTGGAAGACATTCTATGTGTTTGGAGTTAACAGCGATAGAAAGGAGTGTGTTGGGCTAGAAAGAAGAATCATTGCAGCAATTAGCAATTTGAAAGTGTTTCAATAATCATTGTACATAACTTAAAACAATTTCAATTACTGAATCAAGTTCAAGTTGTCCAGCAAGCCCCAGCTCTAGTGAGCCAGACGGTGGCAGCAAAATTTAAAAATAAAAAGAAATAAGGAATACAAGTGCCACGGAATGGGCGAGCCAGATAAAATTAAAAAAAAAAAATACATGGGAACACCAGTAACGTATCACGTCTCCGCTAGAACCCAGCAAGAGCGTCGTTCCTGGGACCCAAAAAAAAAAAAAAAAGAAAAAGAAAAAAGAAAAGAAAATACATATAACACAGAAAATGAAATGAGAAGTAGTTGGCTAGATCGCAAACGGACCTTCAGGACAGTCGAGAAAAGAAATGAGTTGGGTTTGAGGACAGGAACAAAGAGGTCTAGGACATCAGAAAAAGCAGGATTTCTAGCAGATAGCTAGACATCCTAAAGACGAAGAGGAAGAAATTTAGGACAGGACTGATAAGAGTTTGGGACAGCTAGAATAAAAGTGAAGGTCAAAGTTGCGATCCATAGAGGAAGAAAGTGAGCTGCTCGTCCAAGGGCCCCCGACAGCAAGCGGGTATTCTGGCACAGACACCAGGCCGGCTGCAAAACAATTTCAATTCAATTTCAAAACAATTTCAATTACGGAATAAATCAACAGCAGTTCAAAATTTAAAATTTTGTACTTTAATCCACGTCATTCTGAAACAAAAAGGTGTGATTCAAAATTTTAAATGATAGGCCATAAACTCCCGAGAAAACATTTTGCCTGAAAAGCTCACTTGTCTTAAAATTAAGGAGAGCTTATTTTCCCTTTCTTGAATAGGGTGACAAAACAGTGCCTCCGATAGATAAAGCAATCGCACGGAAATGTCATTAAAAAAATAGAAAACAGAAGGAAAGAGGAGGAAACTACAATGCAAGTTGACAGCAAGTCAACTGTTCAGGCCACAGAAAGTTAAATTTCTCCTGAGCAGATTAACGGAATGGATTTTGATGAAACGTTTTGTGTTGAAAGCTAAAAAAAGGCGATTTTGTAAGTGTGTAACAGTCCGGAACTCTTCACCCGTATAGTTCTTAAATAATTTGAGCATAAAGAAGTGTCCACATTAAGATATTGTGAGAAATTCTGAGTTCCTGTCGCATTAAAGATTGTGCGATTTTTCCACTGTAACATTTTTTCCATTGAAACATGGTTTTGAACTGCAGTAGAGGAAGCTTTTTGCAATCCAAAAACACCAAAATCATTGCATTTGGACACCATTTGACCTTTTATCAAGACATAGTACGACGCTGCATTATTCTGTTTTTCGAATCAATTGAGCATGCATCAAAATGGATGTTCCTACCCATTTTTCACCAACTTTTGCACTGGCTTCATGATCAAGTCGTCCAATTTTATCACCTTTTACGATTTTACGATACCAATTTTATCACCTTTTACACCATCACCTTTTATCACCTCGTACAGTTCCAAACATGCCACTGTACAATTTTGACACTTCCTGATCTTCATTCTTCCATATTCCAATGCAGGTTTGAAACAAAGAGCCCATTTCAGAAGTTCCATCACCAAAACCTTCAAAAGATGCTGGTAAGCATTTACTTTCCATATCCCTGTCTAGTTTTCGATAACAAACCCATAAAGGGGGGAGAAACACCATTGAACCAAGAAAAAAGCAAAGTTCAAACAAGAGGAGATAGAGATAGAATTCATATTTATCATGACCCAAACCCATGGGCCTTGACCATGTATCATAACACAAAAAGGCAGAAAGAAAACATGCCAACCTTATTCGATTTGTTTTGAACATCATTGACAAGCTGAATTTTTGGAGGATTTGGCAAATCATTCTGCACCTGAATGTCTGGAGTTTTCACAAATGATGGTTTTTGCAGCATCATGAGCAGGTTTTGTAATATGTTCTGTAACCTGTCCGTTTGAGGCATCAACGCCGTGGATCCCTGAGCTGGTGAAAATCCTTCAACATTCCAAGGTTTCTTGCTGCTTGGTTCGTCTTGAACGAAGAGGTTTTGTGACCTTTTCTGAACTTGACTCTTTGGAGAATCGGAGCTACATTTTCCTGATGCTGGTGCAGCCACATGGTCATTCCGAGGTTTCTTCTTATCCGATTCACCCTGGATTAATGGCTCTTTTACCTTGTCCTGAGCCTTGGTGTCTGGAGGATTTGATGTCGGAATTCTTGACTTTGGTCCAAGTTTATCACCACTATGAGATCTCTTTCTTTTGTGCCTTTTTTCATGTGCCCTCAACTTCTCCATGTGCCTCAATGAAAACATGTGCTACAGAAGGCAGAGGGAGTTAAAAACATTGATGAAGACATGAACAACATACTTGTAGAAAACATGCGGCCATATTCATCATTGCATCTCATTGCATCAATGCATCTCACCTTCAGGCTTAACTCAATAGATTTGTGTTAAGAAATTTTCACTTCTTATGTTCTTCTCAACTTATTCTTTTTTCATTGTTGTGAAAGATGCATCCATCTGCCATATTGGCTATTAAGTTGAACCGGAGGGAGGGTGAGTTGCAATAAAATATCTGGGACCTTATTCAAATCAACCTGCTAAATTTAGAAGCTGCTAAGCTAGCAGCTCCTTGGCAGGACGATTTTGGCAGGTTGCAAGCAGGCCGCTGGCAGGACAAAAGTTCTTATTCAAATCCGGGAATCGACTGCTGAATGAAACGCTCTGAAACAGACGCATCAGGACAAAGAATAAAGGCAACTTTATCGGGTAAAAATAATCGGAGGATTACGTGGTCTAGTGGCTAAGACATCGGGCGTCAAAGTCAGAGGTCCCGGGTTCGATACCCGGACGACGCAAAATTTTTCAAAGTTGTTTGTTGATTTAAAATGGTTGATTTGAATTGTTGCAGTTTGGAAATTGTGGATTATGACAGTGTGGTGGGCATGATCATTTTGCGTGCTTGTTGTTGCTGTTGTCAAAAAGGAAAAACAAAACTCTGTCGATGCGGTGCCGTGAACAGCATTTTCATCGTGAGATGGGGCGAACCTCTACCAACCCACCTTCCTATTTGTACCTCTCGTATACCTATACATTTTGTGCGTTTTTGAAGCCGCGATAAATGCGCCTTCAGCAGGGTTTTTTCAACAAAAGGTTGGTAATTTTGCCGTTTACCATCACAAATTTTATCTCAAGATTTGAAAGTTTCCCAAATGGACGGATACAAAACAAGGAGGCTGGAGAGACCGCGCCCCATCCAGGTGAAAATATATTTTTGTAAAATTTACAGAAGAAGCAAACCGAAATTTTGCTTTGTTCTTGTCTTTGAAAGATGGTGACCTGCCTCGCGGAGCCGAAATTTTCGGCCCTTGGATTCTTGTGGGCCGTTGTGTCGATTATTTTGCTGTCTGCCTTCGCGGTTCTCAATGTGAAAAAATACTATCTTTATTCTGAAAATGATGAGGGGTGTGGAAACTTCCTGAAACGGAAAAGGAGCAAAAGTCGGTGTCTGCCAAAAACGAGCGCAAACGAGGCAACAACATTTTCTTTGTGACTCAATCACAGTCAGTGCGTCGTCAAAATGCAGCGAATGCTCGCAAATGTTTTCAAAAGTGAGGGGTGCCACCTTGACGGATGCTGGACGCCGATTCAAAATCTCCAATCTGCTGCGGGCTGCGACAAAGAAAACCAATTAAAAAAGTTCGCGGCGCAGTGTTGCGTTCTGTGGCTCAGGCGATGCATTCGCGGCTGTTGTGCGGGTGCTCCGGGTTCGATTCCCGGCAAGGGATTATTTTGCAGATTGCATGCTGCAACCGCACCAAGTGAACTTTCAGGATCTTGAGGGGCCGAATTGCATTCTTCATTTTGAACACCCGAAAAAAAAACAAAAACTGTTTTTGAACACGGAACAGAGAGATTGCCACCACCGAACACCAATGGAACGAAAACCAAAAATAAAAAAATATGTTGCAGAGTAAATCATGCATCAATGCAAAAAAAGAAAGCTCCTCCAACGGTAAAAAAAAAAAATCACGCAGAAAAAGTAAAAAGAACCACGCGAAATTCTTTCGATTCGTGAATGAAAGGACTTAGCAGGACTTTAGAGGCGGTCCGAGGCACCTCTAACTTTTTTGCATTGGTCAGATTGGAGGTGCTGCTAAGTTCCTGCTAAGCCTGAGAAGCTGCTAAACTCCTGCCATCGTCCTGCTAAAGTCCTGCTAATTTAGCAGGTTGATTTGAATAAAGAAAATGAAACTTAGCAGGTCGGTAGCAGGACTTTAGCAGCTACTAAGCTTAGCAGGTTGATTTGAATAAGGTCCCTGACCGATAGTTTCCCTTGTGGGGAACCCACTTAGCCTTTGCATGCCCCGGGGGTCGCAATGCAGAAGAAGCATCTGTCTCTGCTTGCAGCTATATCACAAATGGCAAATTTTCCTTTTTGTACGTTTTGAGACACAGGAGCCCATGATTCTTTTGCAGGTGGGTTCCTCACATTGTGTCTCTGCCACTTCATTCCTGTGTAAATGATGAAAAAATGGTGCACCAGAAACATAGTGCCGGACTGCAAATTGAGGGGGGATATAGTCAACCTTCGTGCCTACAAACCACTCTTCACTGTTGAATAACCATTCTCACTTTATATCTGACAAAGTTGTTCAAACTAAGCAGTTCAGACAGATCTTATCCAAGGTAGTCGAAATCTTCACATTTTCAATAAATGCCTTCATATAGTCATTCATTGAATGACTGATTAACAAGAAGTAAAATCCCGTGGTAGTTTCACCTCAAATGAGAAAATTTATTTCACCGACTGTAAACTCGACAATACGAGGGTTGTTCATGTTGATGGTACATGAGTTTCCCCACCAGCATAGTTCTAGCGGAGTTATGCCCGGTTCTTCCAAGCGTGGTTAACTTTAACCACTGGTTATCTTCAACTTAACCAATGGTTAACTCTTTGTTTTGTTCTTTTGGTCGTTAACCAGAGGTTATCTCTCTGCCATAGTTAAAGTTAACCACTGGTTAAGGACTTAACCAGCGGTTATCTTTTGCGTTCTTTTGACTTGATTTTCGTCGTTAACCACGGGTTAAATTGAGATAACCATGGTTAAAGTTAACCCTCCGATTTCGGTGGGTTAAGATGGTGCGACAAACGCAAATTGACGAAAAATCCACGGTGATCGCTCTTCATTTACATACGTATTTACCGCAAACCATTCGCGATTTTAATGGGAAGCAGGTTATGGAATCCTGGTCCTATCGACGATAAAAAGTGAAATGGAATGAAATGATCGCATTTTCAAAAACAAAGAAAAATGTTTCGGAGTTGAAAAAATAACATACGTCGAAAACGGAATCCAACTAGAGACAGAGATTGCTCGTCCAACACGACACCGCAATCGACACAAAAACGTCAAACTCAAAGTTGGCAGACAAGAAAACTGTTGCCATGGAAACGAAATGCGACATCAAGTGTAGCTTCATAAATTGTTTCGTTGCGGCGACATGGAGCTCGAATTGAAGAAAAATGGATGGGATATATGGAACGCTGGGGGTTCTCATTCAAGAGAATGCTTTAAACGGGGAAATCTTTCGGTGCTATGCGCTTAGGAATCCCCTTGCAAAAATAAGAGAAACGCGGTTTCCCCACGAAACCCCACAACTTGAGCACTGAGCGAAATAAAGGCAGCAAAGAAAACAAAAAGTCATCTGTTGCTTCTCGGAACCGGTGAATTGTCTCGGCGATGCAGATTGTCTTTTCCTGCCATGTCGCAAAAGACTGAAAACGAGAAAACGACTTTTCGCATAATTGCACGCTGGTGATCCTTGAAATTTTCCCAAATTCTCTGCGGTCACAGTGATTTTTACTTTTTTTTTGCAAAAAAAAAAGCCAAGAAAACAGGAACGTCATTTCAGTTTTCTGCAGGAAAGTCTGAGCGCAGCACAGGCGGCTGTCTGAGGGAGGAGCCCCCAGATTCCTACAGAGATTGGGTTCATGGGCGGTGTCCCAGCATTGCGGTTCCAAGAGGCAGACCCCTTGGTGGGGGGTCTGCCTCTTGGGTGGAAGACAGCAAGGTCCTTCAGAACGTTACCAAACGAATTAGGTTGACGCACTCATTGACACTGACAAATTTTTGAAACCGAACCTGTCATCGGGAGGGAAAAGGCAAAACCTGCCTAATTTCTGAACTTATCCAACCTAAATTTCGTGAATTTGGACTGTTACTTGGACACAAACGCATGTGAGCATTTTTGAATGAAATTGGAATGACGGGACCCATCAGAAAAAAATACAGACAACTAAAAATTTAAAAAACGTGCTCTGAAAGTTTCTGACACGAAACGTTCACAGAGCGTCAATTTGAAAATTTTTGCGTCGACCGAGAATCGAACCGGGGTCCTCTCGCATCTGAAGCGAGCTCCTTACCACCTGAGCTAGCGGGATCTTCCCGTAAATTCGATTCTGAAACATCGCTGTTATTCTACTGCTGCAATTTTAAAGAAGACGGCGGAAAGGAAGGCGCGAGCTGCTAACCTGTGGTTAAATATTGCCTAACCAGTGGTTTACAAACCAAAGGTTGGAAAATGCCAAAAGAACAGAAACAGAAACTAACCCTCTGTTATATCAAACCAGTAGTTAACAAACCAGTGGTTAACTCGAAGTTAACCACGCTTGGAAGAACCGGGCATTAGGCTGCTGAAATTCGGAACACTTGTACAGCAACCCTCTGCACGCTAACATTTTGGGTTTTAAATGGTTTGTTATCAAGGAGATCCTATTCTACATGCTCATACAGGCTGGTGATAATCAATTGCAGCACTAGAGTGTGCATTGGTGCACTTCAATGTTATGGCAATCCAAAGCTGCTGTCAAGTTTGCAATCTTTGAAGAAGCCAAAATTTTCAAGCGGACGCCAGTAACACTAAGCAGACAACAGAGCTACCTACTGTATTCTGTCTGCTCAGTGTCAGCACCTAGCAAGGAGTATGCGAAGTCCCGGAAATGTCTTGTAACAGGCCAAGTTTTTACACGGAGCACAATGTAAACTACAATGGAAACGTTCAATATCGATGTGAAGATTATCAAGTTACTTTCTTTGTGAAATTCTTTCCGAGCTTCATAGTCAACAAATTAACAGCTAAAATACCTCCTTTTTATCCCTGTCGGAAATGAATGACGCATCGCAGATCTCGCAAAATATATCACGAGTGCCTGTCTTGGGTTTCTCTTTCCGCTTTTCATCTCTTCCACCTGAGGAATAACAAGAGACAGAAAACACAACAGGTCAGAATGTATGTGTGACAGGACCATCAAACTGAGAAATTAATATAGTCACCTGTGCGTTGAATGTGTTTATTGTCAAAGGTATATTATTATTTGCTTTCTGTGAATGTAGTGGCCATGTTCTGCATTGCACCCAAGCCCAAAGCGTTGACTCAAGTTCGTTCAGTAGACATGGATGCATTCTTCGCAACATTGGAAAAAGAGCCATTCCCGAAAAAACGTGGACACCTGGATATCCCCTTGGATTGGTTAGTTTTTGATAGAATAGGTTAGGATAAGATAGGTTAGGTTGGGATTTACTCTTTATGCGTATAATACGACTGCAAACAGAAGAAGTAAATCATAAAAGTAACAATAAATCCATTGGAAAAACAGCAGAGATGGCATTCTATAGTTCACGTATATCTCAACCAAGTAAGGGCACCAGAGAGTGCATGTACGGATACATATGTACTCGAGGACAGGGATGACTAAAGCTTTAAAAGCCCTCAACATGACTGAAAGAGTTGCATTCTTGAAATTTGGGATCAAAGACCAAAACTAACTAGCTTTGAGCAGATGTGTGAATGTATCCACGAATGGGTTTACACTCATAAGGGTAGAAAGTTAGGGAAAACTACACACTTACTCGTACCAGCAGAATCTTTAGAGGGTTTTGGTCGTGGAACTTCTGGAATAGGCTCCCCTCTAAGTCTCGCTTCTTCAGCACCATGTCTCAAACCTTAATTGGAATATAGAAGGAATAAAGATCAAGAACAGGGTGCTCAGCAATCTATCTAAAATGAAATTCCCTGATTCTCCCTGACCTCTCCAATGCATTTTTCCTAGGTAAGGGAGAAATTTGAAATTTTATTTTGGTAACTTCAGGGATACCAGCCACATTTTGACACACATAAGGATATATAGGACACATTTTAACACATAGTACTATCAGGTGTCAATTCATAAGAACATTTGGGACTTGCGACACCTTTAGAGACAATTTCCTGGCCAAAAAGGAAAAAAAGTGAAAAGGAAAACAATCACTAATGGAAGTGGGTGCACAAATGGAAAAATTGCCCATTTGCTTGAACTGCTTGCAACAAGCAGTGCTTGCTCTTGCAAGCAAGTCTTGCTGTCGGTATCAAGTTAATCTTACTTAAGGGAGATTCAACTGGAGTAAAAATTGGAGTGTTCCCAACTTCCTGCAGCCCTGGTCTATTAGATTTCTGCCTTTTCAGCTGCCTCTAACAAATGGGTGAAAATGAAGAGATTGAGGCAAATTGGCATCAAATTTCATCTCTCTCCAAATATTCTTTACATCACATGGAGAAGCAGAAATACAAGTCAAAAGCAAGAAGAAAGGGTTTGAACAACAAGTATTTTACAATCATTTAGAGTCATACAATTGACCCTCAGCTGAGTTTCCCTGAGTAAGGGATTTCAGCCTTTTCCCTGATATTTCCCACCACCACTAAATCCCCTGGCATTCCAGGTTTTCCCTGATCGCTCTGCAGCTAAAGAAGTGTCAAAGTTGGCTGACATTTTGATGGATCAGTGGGGTATATAAACTGTGAAAGGTGATAAAATCGGAAGATATGAGTAGCAACAATAAAAAAGCCACGTCAAAGTAGAAAAAAACAGGTCGGATCCGACAGTTTCTGCAGGGCAAGAATGCCAAGAATGTGAACGCAATGCTGATTTTTTTTAAGATCACAGTCACCAGACGATTTACTCTCCATTGTGCTTGCAGACTTGTGGCTAATGTTTCATATATAACCTGCTTTCCGTTAACAAAGCCAACTGCTGTTAATGAGCCGCCATGCTTGACTGTATGCACAATGGAGAATTATTCGTCTGGTGATGAATTCAAAAAATTATATTTAGCTTCCCAATTTCATTTTTCGAAGGCAAAATCAGGATAGAAAAAAGAAACAAATTGAAAATAAATTATATTCTTCTGGAGGTGTTGGCAATCGTAAACTGTGTTGCTATCATGCATGAATTTGACTAAAATTGAGATTACTGACAGACAACATTGAGCTGCAGGATTACTAGAAATTTCGTAAGAGAGAAGCAACAACTCAATTGGTCAGGCGACTGCACTTACGAATATTAACGTGGACGTGCAGAGGGGTGCAGGCAAGAGGTATCATCACAAACACCAGAACCAAAGTTCCTTAAAATGCCTTGGGCCACGAGAGATTGCTTCGCAGACTTGACAAATTGCTGACTGCTGTTGAGATGGGTTGAAAAATTCCTGAACATGGCTGACTTGCCAGGCCAATTCCACATCAGCGTTCTTTGCTTCCCACTCTAAAAAAACACTCCACTTTGCCACAACTGCCCAGTGCACTCCAAAGACCAATGTTCATATGCTTTGCACAACGCATCACAAAGGAATTTCCCGGATCATCACAGCAGCAATCAGCACCGCTTTCTTTGGAGTTCGTTTATTCGTCAACGAGGGTGTGCACAACACCCCCGAAACCTCACACCTCAAATTGGTTCAGAGATCTTCAGTGTCAAGTTAGTCATTTATATTCTGTAGCATTATTCTGAGTTTTGTTTTACCTCAGCAGATTGTGCATTTTGTCGAAACAGGTTTGCCCTAGCAGATGACGCATTCTTTTCTGAATTCAGCGCAGACAGAACAAAATCCAAACTAAACATATTAGCTTGAGTAAAATCTTATCCGAGCAGTGTGTCGCCAGGTCGTCAAATGAATATACGACGACATCACACAGCGTGCACCTGAAGCGATCCAAAGCAAGATTTTGAATGATGTCATCGGATTTTGTGGAGTGTAAAGCCTGCAGCGAAATCTTCATAAATGGGAAATAAAAACAATAACATTTGGAAAGGAAATAATGGCTTCGATGGCTTCGACCATGACAAATAATGGCTTCTATATCTAACGATGGAAATAGGATCGAAGGTGTGAACTAGCTATGTTATTGGCCGTGTATTCATTCAAAATGCCGTACGGAAGGCGGTTGCAAGGTTCCTTGACTGGCACCGTTTTGGGCGAACTCGTTAAGAATATCAGAGCCCAACTTGCAGTGCATACAAAAGGCAATTTGTGGAAATTTTGCACACACCCTACTCAGGTGTACTTTACACACCTTCTGGTGTATATCACACACCTTCATGCGTCACACATCTCACTTCAGAACCTAAATTGACACTAAAACTCTACACATCAAAACTCGATCCTTGCTTCGAAACTGCTCCTTGCTATCAGCCCCTCTCTATCTCTCCATCCCTCTCTCCGTCTGTCTGTCTTTCCCTCCCTCCCTCTTTTTCCCTCCCACTTTCTGCCCACTCCCTGAAAGCAATGCTCTCTGGAACAGTGCTTCACAATGTGGCTGGTCTGGATGGACCGTCCTGTCTTTTTACACGTGCCAAACATTGCAACTCAGCTGAATTGGCATGTCTTGAGTCGTGGAAGGCCGCCTTCCACGGAGATCAGTGAATGGACTCTCCATTTTCATTTGCTCCAATGAGCAGGAACAAAAACACTAATACGAGCCACACTGATGCTCCCCTTGGAAGAGGCATGTGGAAAAGAGATTTCTGATAAAAGAAAAAGGACAATTTCGTTTCATTTTATTGAGACGACCCAACAAAACAGAAATCTCTTTAGTGTTCAGGAAATTACTCACGCATAGAAACCTTTCAGGCAACACTGCTAATGAGAAATCATGCGCGTTAAAGACACTTTTTTTACTGCAAATCAGTTTTATGATGATTCGGATTGTTTGACTTGCATCATGATGGATCCAGCTCTTCGTGGCAAAGGTCAGCGATGCCGACGACATCGGGGTCTGAGACAGAGCCCCCTGGTAAGGGGACTACAGAGTACCCCAAAGGTAACAAAAATTGTGAGCAAAGTTATAGCCCCATCACAAAAACTCAGATCAGAAGGATTTCTTCCCACGAGAGGGCGTGCCACATCCACCCCCAACCAGCATTTAAAATTACACAAAAATAAGAAGATTTTAGCTTGTTTTTGCTGCCATTTATTTCAGCACTGTGGTTGCCCGGAAAAAGCTCAGGATGTTTACTTTCCGATTATGTGAAGAATTCCTTGCGATTTCCAGATTTTCCAGAGTGGATTTGCAATTTTCCAGATTTCAGATCCAAAGGCAAAAAGAATACTTTCTAAATGGGCAGATTTGATCTGCAAAATATCATCACATCCACATCTATGCTCTCTTCATGCTATTGGGCATGTGTAGTGTAATGCATCCTTCACGTAACATTTCAAGAAGGATGACACAACTTCAAGGTTTGGGACAAGTCTCTCGGCAGCTGTAATCTGACAAAACTCTGCAGCAAAAATTTCCCTTAGTTTTGGCCATTTTTGCCCCCTGAGAATTCACCGAGTTTTCTTTTCCAGGGTCCTAAAATACCATGAGGTTTAATCAGATGTTGAATGACAACAGCTACCAATAGATAAACAGCCAATTCCAAACTTTCGGACGACCATTTAAAGACGATTATTTGCTGACCAAGTCACATTGAAAGACAATCGCTGCCTTGATCAGCAAATAAAGTCTTGTTATGATGTGGAAAACAACACAAATACGTGAACCATTAGTCACACTATCAATAGTTTCACCTTTCCACTCTCTTCACAGCACAAGATGCTGAATCCAAACCGATCTGCTCTGCTGATAAGACCGCTATGGCCTCGAAACATGAGCAGGATTTAAGTGCTGTTTGGAGGGGAAAATGTCGAACTCGCCCGGTAAGAGCCATCTCATATTTAAAAACCTCCCTACTTTGCGCCCTTCCTTTTTATTGTTCTCGAAACAAAAATTGGCCTGCAATACGACACCAAGAAAAATTCAATAACACTGACTGCAGAATAAATCAATGTGACCTCTATCACTGGTTATGCATTCGTAGTCGATTCCGTGGATCATTTTGTATGAAAAGTTAATTTCTATGCACAACATTCAATTTTGGAGTGTTCGTTGCGAAGGATGCACCCAAGTAAATTTTGAGAATATTCCCAAGTTTTTCTTTCTCGGATGCAATGCTAGATCACGACTGAACATAATGGTCAAGAAATCAGAAAAAATGAAATGCAAACGGATAAAAACAAACCTGATTTTCAACATCATCACCCATTCTTTCGCCGACTTTACAACAAACTCAATATTTCGTTCTTTATAAAAAAAATTTAACTCCGAGAAAAACGTTATCAAGAGACACGAACACCCTAAAACAAGACAAGAACGACTTTATGCAAAGCTGATATCTGGAGAATTTCTTGCTGACAGCTCCGTGAGTGAAGAAGTCGATAAAAAAAGGCGTGAAAAGAAACAAAATTAACATGAGGAGGTTGTTAAAATTACGGCGGGAGTGCTTGATTGCTCCTCTTTCTACTAGTATCTTTGAGTTGGCCCCAGGAGTAGAATTTTATAATTATTCGGATATCACCCACGAAAATGACATTTTTGGTCAATCAAAGCTGTTCCAGAGGTCTCAAAAAAGTGCCGATTGCCACATGGTGCCAGGCAGAGATGGACTTAAGGGGGGGCCCTGTTCAAAAGTGCCATCTCCGGTGTTTATGTACCGATTTGATTCATTTTTGGCACACAGTTACTACCTTTAAAGGAAGAGTTCTCACACAAAATTTCAACTTAATACCATCACCCATTCCTGAGTTATTGGGGAAAATGTCATAAAAACGTAGCGCGACTTTGCATGCATGCTGTATGTAAGCCGTAAGACACTTTTAGGTTCTGTTTCTGTTTACATCAAAATGCTTACTAAGAGCAAGAAAATTGGCTGTTGGAAGCAGAATGTTTATTTTTGACTGAGAAATACAAATTATTTTGATTTACGCTGGCATTATACAGAAGCGAGAGGTGGTTTTGTTGAAATGCACATGTGAAGTGACTTAGAGCAAAGATATCAAAATTCTGCTTCCAACAGCCAACAGACCAGGAAAAAATACATAAGTACACAAAATTTCACTTTCCTGTGTTAAAAAATGGCTGAGATAGGGCTTTCGAAAGGCAAAAAAAACATGTGAAACTCATTTAGCGGTAAATTATCACCAAAAACTGAAAACGCAATTAAAGTTCTTCAGGTACGCCATCACTAA